>JAXCGZ010017977.1:0-31463 GCA_037179515.1 Halocaridina rubra | reverse complement strand
ACTTTCAATGTAAACAAAACATGGATGCGCTCATTAACAAAATGACAATTATATCAAATATTGTAACAGATCAATACAAAAATAAATCAGCGTCTGCATACAAAATAAGTAGTATCCCCCTTATTTATAAAAAAAAGAATTAGATAATAAAAGCAAGGGAGTCAGATTACAAAAATAGAAAATTGAATAAATATAAACAAGCAAATGTACATCTCTGAAACCATTTTATTTATTTTCATTGGGATGGAAAAAGCACAACCAAAACTAAGGGTTCTCTGTGATGTCATACCTGTTGGCTTGAACTTTTCAGGACAAAAGTTTGAAAAATTCATGATAAAACCAGAACTCATAATAATGGATTTAAACTTGATAAATTTAGGTTGAGAAGGGAAATTGATAAAAATTGGTTTGGTAATAGAGTAGCTGATGCATGGAACAGGCTTCCTAGTAGGATGAAAAATGCCAACACCTTAGACACCTTCAAATGTAGATTAGATATACATATGACAGAGGTAAGGTGGGTATGAATAGGTTAGTGCTTATTATAAAAATCATAAAAAGAAAAATAGAATAAACAAATAGAATAGAATTTGTGACAGTGTTTCGCTCAAAGTCACCAGAGGCTGTTAGATGCCTTAGTTAATTCAAGAACTTAAATGTAATTTTTCTAACAAAAAAAATAATTCCCACTTCTTGACTTTTGCAGATTATGACTATTTGCAATTTATATTTTAGCTTATAGCTAATTTTAAATATATCTTATTTACTATTCTTGTACGTGTAGAAGCAGAGTCCTGATATAAATGCTGCTCCTACTTTTCCAAATCTTCAGTTAACCGATCAGATAGGTTTTGTTTACAATTTTCTTATTATAAAAATTGTTCTTGCTGATAATTTTGTTATAAATTTTACCTTGCTGCTATGTCATTAGCCTGTCTAGATATATATCAGTAGCTTCTTTATTATTTAAGTACTTAAATTCCGTCTCCTACAAGCAAAGAACGTTCTAGAGATTGTTTACCAGTAACCTAACTTTCCATTATTATTCTTGTTATATTTTATTTGCTTCCATAGGTTGCACCTAAAATACTGTCTCTCCCTTGCATCTCTGCTATAATTGCCTGCCAGTGACCACCACTAAAGTAGTCCTTAAATGATATCAGAGCCAGTTACTGCTCTAGAAATATATCCTGCAGATGACGTCACCAGGAGAGACAATGAAGCGTCCTCATTTGGCGGCCAAACATCCCAGAAGCAACATCTCGCCTCAGCAGTCAAGTTTATTTCAAACCTTATTTACGTGGCATCTTCACAGGAATTCATCTGGCACAACAAGTGTCCTCTATTCTACTCTGTCTGTGTGACAGAGGTAATCGTCGAGTTGAGGCCAAAGTCTTGGCATACGTCCGTGGTGCTGGGAAACGAAATCGTGCTCACCACCTCCGGGATTCGAAGCAGCATTTCATAAAATTTAATTTGAGAAATTTAATTCAATTCTTTTAATGTCATTGCATTTCCAAAATTAAAAGAAAGTTGAATTCTGAGTTTCATTTAACCGAGTAATGGCATAACGGATGGGGTGTTCAAGTACAAATATCTGTCCTGTCTGTTTGTGAGCTCTTAACCGAGCTCAGTACTTTGAGTCCCCTTAGTAAAACAGAATCTTAACAACACTCTACCATTCCCCCAACAAGATTGGCGCCCGAACAAGGATCCGAACAGACAGACTGATTTTTATAAATTTATTTTTATTTTGCTTTTTAACATTGCACATGAAACCCGATTACCATTGGCTCGATTATTGAAATGAATGAATCATAGGCTGCACACTAAAATTTTATCGCTAGAGACGTTGCGGATCTGAAATTTTTTTTTTATTTTCAAAATTAATTACGGTAACTAATATTTTCTTGTTTCCCATGTGGTAAGCAAAATTTCAGGAAATATACATGAGATTATGTGGTAACAGAAATAAGAAATTTTGCATGACGAGAAGACGTGTTATTTAAAATTTCATTTATTTGCGTGATAAGATTGAGTTTTAAAGCATTCGTATATTATATATCCGCTAAAGGGTGATACTTGTTAAAAATTGTTTATATTTCCTTGGGATTTAGGAATTGGGACAAAGCATATTAAGTATTTTTGCTTATAATTGTGTTTTATATTCAAGCTTTGACTGTTCATAGATTGGGAAGAAAAACTTTGGTGTCATTTATCGAGCCTAGGCTAAGCCTTTCATGTGTCTGAGTTGTCACTTGAAAATAAATCTTCTCATTACTAGTAGACATGTGTAATCTGGCTGCCTAGTAAGCTGTTAGCTTATCTTTGGTGTATTTTGCATAGGATCTGTGCCCTTTGGCAACACTCCAGAATTTTACTTACGACATTTTATTTGTGGGTACTGCCATATACACGCTCATACACAGGCATGACCGCTATACTGTACTTGTTTGTATTACTTACGACATTTTATTTGTGGGTACTGCCATATACGTGCTCATACGCAGGCACGACCGCTATACTGTTTGTACTCTCTGGCACTGGGTGCTAGTCGGTAAAATTCGTTGTTGCTTATTCCTTTCATTTGCACCATAACCGCAGGTACTGCCACGTATTGCTGTTAAGCAGGCACGACTGCCATCCTATATTACCAGTGTTTCATGCACTGTTTTGCAACATTTTGTTGCTGTTGCACTTGATTGTGTTGCTCATTCCTTTCATTTGCACGATAACCGCAGATACTGCCACATATTGCAGTTAAGCAGGCACGACTGCCATTCTGTATTACCAGTGTTTCATGCACTGTTTTGCAACATTTTGCTGCTGTTGCACTTGACTGTATTTTGAGTCACCTTTATGGTGAGGTTTTGAGATCACTTTTACGTTTAAGTTTGAACTGTGGTGTTGAATTTTTTTCTCTCCTTGGTATTGTTTGGTTCTTTCATTTTTTTCTACGATTGTAGACATTTGTTTTTTTTTGTAGTTGTTTTTGGCACTTCGTTATTGACTGTTTAGGAAACCACCATGGAAACCAGGCAGTCACAGGAATCAAACATGGAAACCATTGAAACATTCGATGAGGTGCGTTACCTGGGCATGATGATTGCTAGGGGTGAGAGATACGGTCTTTCCCCAGGGCAGAAGCTCTTCGAATGGGCTCATGGGAAGATGGTTGAACGCCAAGATAAGCTGGAGAAGAGAGCAAGTGATGAGGCACAAGCACAAGCCCAACGTGAACATGAGCTTGAGCTTGCTCGGCTTCGAGTGGGATCCCCAGACAGTGGTCCTTCAGCTGGAAATGGAAACCAGCCTCGTGAGAGGCCCTCCCCAATACCGAAATACAAAGACGACGGCAGGCAACCGCTTGATACTTACATCCGCTCTTTCGAAAGTCTTGTGGCAGTTAACGAAGGCACAGAGCTGAGAAGAGTCGTAAGCTGCTCGCCTCCATGCCACCCTGTCTGCTCGCCCTGGTCAATGAACTCGACCAAATGCTACTGAGGGACTATGAGAAAGTTAAAAGCACACTCCTGGCCTCACAGAACCTTTCACCAGCTGAGTGTCGTGCTAGGTATATTTCTGCTTTTCCAGTGAAGGAGGAAAACTGTAGTACCTTTGGCAAACGCAAGGCTCGCCTCTTTAATGATTGGTTACGGGTTGCAAAGTGTCCTCGTGAGAAGTTGTATGTGTTCTTGATGTTTGATGCAATTGCCAATAATCTTCCTCCTGATGTTGTTGCATATGTAAGGACTCAGCTTAAGGATGAGATCAACTACGAGAAAAGTTTAGCCGCTGTGGATGAGTACCTCCAGCACAACCAGTCTGGAGTACGTCTCTGTGATGTTATGAGGGCAAGAAGGGCCAATTCCAAGGTTCGTCCTCAGAGTTGTATCTCCCCCGCAGCAAGCCATGATTCTCACCGGAAAGGAGATCATAGGAACGGGAAGCACAAGGGTCCCTCGCAGAACTCACATCATCCAGCACATCTTCCTTACACTCCTAAGCCTTATTACAGCCATGCACCCACACTCAAGAAGGATAACTCAGTAAGACCTAAGCCTCAGCAGTTCAGTGGCAAAGGCCATTACTCTGTTCCTCCTTCCCAGGGTTTTCAGCTAAAATCTAAGAGCCACCATGCTCCCTCACACAGCGGCAGCCCACAAAGCCATCTGGCCATGCACTTGGCCCATGCTGTAGAAATAAGGCCAGAAAGGGCCACTGAAGATAACGCCGAGGAACCTACATACAAACTTGCCAATGTGGAACTCACCAAATGGGGTAATCCGTGGGTGATCCCAAAATGTCTAGGAACTATAAATGGTGTGGAAGTTGAGATAGCCCTCGACATAGGGGCCAATGGCATATTTGTTGACGGGAGATTCGTCAGGGATGAAGATTTTACCGGCGAAGTCGTTCGGGTGCAGGTTGCTGAAGGAATACCCCAAATACGACGCTGCTGTGTCATTAACCTGGATTGCAAATACTACAAGGGAAAAGCCCCAGCTGTGGCAATGATTGGGCTTATGTACCCTGTCTTGATGGGTCGTGCACTGAACCTAGTTCCTACTTTCCAGGCCGACCTGTACCATAAGGACATTTCTCATTATAACTTCCCTCGCGGGAAGTCACATGAAGCCATTTCAGCAGCAACTCCTGGCCTCGATGCCAAGAATTTGGACGATTCTCCGACTGACTCCGTTGAGTCTGCTGCAGTCAGTACACGCAATGTGGAACGCGGAGAGTTTCCCCCTCCTTTACCAGATGATGCACCGCTAGAGACATTGAAGTCCCGTCCAGACTTTGCCAAATTGCAGCAACACTGCCCCAGCCTTAAACGCTGGATGCAGCAGGCCACCGAGGGAAGGACCTTCACAGTGAGAGGAGGAGGCCAGATCACTTATGCCCTTGAAGATGGAGTACTTCGTAGGCATGTGACTAAAGATGGCCACACCTTTAAACAGTTGGTGGTGCCCGCTTCGTTGCGCCGACAGGCTATGTATGTGGCACACCATTTACCTCTGAGTGGACACAGAGACAAAGCAAAAACTCGGCACGTCCTTCAGAAGGCTTTTGCATGGCCAAACATGTTCGCCAAGGTAGACAGATATGTGGGCTCCTGCCCTGTCTGTCAATCCACCTCAACAGCACCGGTACCGAAAGCTCCCATGGGGATAACTAAGCTCTCAATGGAGCCATTTTCCAAGGTCGCTATTGACATATTAGGTCCTATTAATCCAGCTTCGTCCACGGGGAAACAGTTCCTCCTGGTATATGTTGACCTGGCAACAAGGTACCCAGATGAAGTGCCACTGTCTTCTCTCACAACTGAAGCAGTCGCTCATGCCCTATTTGAAATCTACTCCAGGGTTGGCTTTCCTGAGCAGGTCACTTCTGACAATGGAAGTCAGTTTAAAAGTAGGCACTTCGTGGCTTTCTGTAACCTTTTAGAAATGAAGCACATTTGTACGAGTGTCTATCATGCCCAATCAAATGGAGCATGCGAACGCTATAATGGGACATTGAAGCAATGTTTGCGCAAGCTAGTGATAGATATACCTAGGCAGTGGGACAAGTACGTCCCTGCTGCACTTTTTTCCTCCAGAGACATGCCCCACGACACTACAGGATACTCGCCTTTCGAGCTGATTCATGGTCATAAGGTCAGAGGCCCAGTGGAATTCTTGGCAGAATGTTGGGATTCACCTACCATCGAAGATGACGATAGGGACGTCCATGAGTATATTTTGAAGTTTTCGTCTCACCTCAAAAAGGCTTGGAAAACTGCACAATTAGCCATTAAGGGTCACCAGCAAACTGCCAAGCTCTTTGACAAGCGTGCCTGGCGTCGTGCCCTGACACCCGGAGATCGAGCTCTATTTCTTCTTCCAACAGATACCCGCAAGCTAATGCCACGCTGGAAAGGACCGTACACTGTGGTACACCGGGTGACCACTGGCAATTATGTGCTAAATGTTGATGGCAATAACAGGAAATACCACATTAACCAGCTGAAGCTTTATTGTGAGGACCTGGAGGCCCACAGGGATCCTGCGCTGGCACTCTCAGCAACCCCTATAGATGCCCTCAGCATCAACAGAACCTCCGAGGCTGCAGCAACACAGATGCTCCATTATAGCCACCCCTTACTTCCTATGTTGGAATACTCCACCCTTGCAGTGGAGACAGACTTACGGGAGTGGAGTTTTTTGGAAGAAGCCCCTCTGGCCGCAGCCACCGCCCTTGCAATTGAAGACATAAGCTTAGCTTTTGATGATGGTAAGGATCCTGCCATTCCCACACACCGAAAGGAAAGTGTGAGTAATTGCATTATTAACTCCAGACTGCAACCAAGTCAACGGGAACAGCTGAACAAGCTATTAGAGGACTATGATAACTTCTTCAACGACCTCCCAGGCATTACCGCTACCCTTGAGCATCATGTCAGATTGACTGACCCAGAGCCATTCCGGCATTCCTATGGTCTTCCCCACCAGCTGTCCGTACGGCTGAAGGAAGATCTTGACACTTTGGTCCACCTCGGAACAGTTGAAAAGAGCATTTCGCCTTGGTGTTCACCATTACTGGCAGTGCGTAAGCGAGATGGCAGTCACAGGTTCTGCCTTGACTGTCGTAAGCTTAACTCCCGTACCATCTCAGATGGAGAGCCCATTGCTGACGCCGAGCATATTTTCTCATTGCTCTCCCAAGCCCGTTACCTGTCCAAGTCGGATCTGGCCAGTGGATTTTGGCAAGTCCCACTGAGCGAGACTACCAAGCCTCTAACAGCCTTTTCCAAAAGATATGGCCTATACCAGTTCAGGGTCATGCCTTTTGGTATGGTAAATGCCCCTGGCTGCATCAGCAGACTCATGAGGATAGTACTATAGGATCTCGACAATCTTTCATGCTTTATAGACGACATCCTGGTGCATTCTCAGGATTGGTCATCGCACCTCGAGACTCTCCGCGGAGTTCTCACTCGCCTGAACCAGCATGGACTTCATTTAAAGCCTTCCAAATGTGAGATTGGTTTCACACAATTGCAGTAGCTCGGCCACGTGGTTGGAGAAGGAGTTTTGTCTCCTTTACATGACAGAGTACAAGCTATTAAGGATATGGAGAAACCTGCTACTGTCACTCAACTGAGATCATTCCTGGGTAGTGTTGGCTACTACCAACAGTTCATTCCACACTTTAATACCATCGCTGCCCCTTTGCAGCAAATGATCTCCTCAAAGCAAGGTAAAACCTCCCCTGTCCAATGGACAGATGAAGCGGAGAGAGCATTTTTCAAGCTCCGAGAAGCATTGGCGGGTGAGCCAGTATTACAACTGGTAAACCTTGATTTTCCATTTATCTTGCAGACTGACGCCTCAGACGAAGGCCTGGGTGCCGTGCTCTTGCAAGCCCGATCAGACAACTCAGCAGAAGTAGCTCCAGTGCGATATGCAAGCCGCAGGCTTCACCCTTCAGAGCGAAATTACTCCACCATGACGAAGGAAGCTCTAGCTGCATATTGGGCCATAAAGAAATTTGAAGTCCATCTGTATGGCCAACATTTTACACTGAGAACCGACCACCGACCTCTCCTATATTTACAGACTGCTGACAAGCTAAATCCTCGCCTGAAAAGGTGGGCACTTTACCTGAATCTTTTCAAAATCACTGCCCAACATGTTCATGGCAAGGACAATGACCTTGCTGATCTACTAAGTCAACGGTCGTTATCCTCAAATGAGGAAGCTGGTGCTGTTAGCCTCAATTTGACTAGTCAGTAAAGATTACTTCTCTGATGTGTTGTTTATTTTTTATGTTTATCTTTTATGTCTTTAATACTGTACTGTACTTGTTTATTTTAGCATACAAACATTATTCCTAATGGAAAACGAAAAAGATGAAAAATAATTCTTTGATCGTAGTTTTACATTTCCATATGTGGGACTCTGAAAGCCAGAACATGGCGGAAACATTTTAGTTTAGCGTTGAATAGCTGAAACTGTTTTAAATCCAGTCGCCAATGTTAATGACGATGTGGTTCAAGTTTTTCATTTGCGTATATTGTATTTTTTTTTATTATATTATATTATTGCCTTCTTGCATGTGAAGCATTCTTAAACTTAAATATTGATATTCACTGATATCTAATTGTGATTTAATTTTCTTGAAATTTGAATTTGATCACATTTCTTTTATGTTTTGCATGTCGTTTAATGTTTTGTTTATAAGACTTGTTCACTTTTCCTAATAGTATGATATGTTCCAGTGGTGGATCCCATTCTTATTGTTCATTTGTTCTTTTCCATGAGATGGATATCTCATCCCTCATAATAACACTGGTCACCGTAAGCTCCTCTGTTCTTTTTTCGCCTTCTGTAGTAGAATTTTGCTAAATCAATATTCTCTAGAAAGGGCCTTGGTGACAGAGTGTTATGCTCAAATTCACCAGAGGCTGTTAGATGCCTTAGTTAATTTAAGAACTTAACTGTCATTTTTCTAACAAAAAAAATAATTCCCACTTCTTGACTTTAGCAGATTATGACTATTGGCAATTTATATCTTAGCTTATAGCTAATTTTAAATATATCTTATTTACTATTCTTGTACGTGTAGAAGCAGAGTCCCGATAAAAAGGCTGCTCCTACTTTTCCACCTCTTCAGTGAACCCATCAGATACGATTTGTTTACAATTTTCTTATTATAAAAAATTGTTCTTGCTGATAATTTTGTTATAGATTTTACCTTGCTGTTATGTCATTAGCCTGTCTAGATATATATCAGTAGCTTCTTTATTATTTGAGTACTTAAATTCCGTCTCCTACAAGCAAAGAACGTTCTAGAGATTGTTTACCAGTAACCTAACTTTCCATTATTATTCTCGTTTTATTTTATTTGCTTCCACAGGTTGCACCTAAAATACTGTCTCTCCCTTGCATCTCCGCTATAATTGTCTGCCAGTGACCACCACTAAAGTAGTCCTTAAATGATATCAGAGCCAGTTACTGCTCTAGACATATATAATGCAGATGACGTCACGAGGAGAGACAATGAAGCATCCTCATTTGGCGGCCTAACATCCCAGAGGCAACATCCGCCTCAGCAGTCAAGTTTATTCAAACCTTATTTACGTGGCATCTTCTCAGGAATTCATCTGAACAACAAGTGTCCTCTATTCTACTCTGTCTGTGTGACAGAGGTAATCATCGACTTGAGGCCAAAGTCTTGGCATACGTCCGTGATGCCGGGAAACAAAATCGTGCTCACCACCTCCGGGATTCGAGGCAGCATTTCATAAAATTTAAATTGAGAAATTTAATTCAATTCTTTTAATGTCATTGCATTTCCAATATTAAAAGAAATTTGAATTCTGAGTTTCATTTAACCGAGTAATGGCATAACGGATGGGGTGTTCAAGTACAAATATCTGTCCTGTCTGTTTGTGAGCTCTTAACTGACCTCAGTACTTTGAGTCCCCTTAGTAAAACAGAATCTTAACAACACTCTACTATTCCCCCAACAGAATAGAATAGGTTAGACATGCTGAAAATATCATTCAAAAATGTAGCTGCCACTTGTGTGCCAGTAGGCATGTTGCAGTGTCCCTTATTCTTATGTTCTTATGTTCTTATATATATATATATATATATATATATATATATATATATATATATATATATATATATATATATATATATATATATATATATATATATATATATATATATATATATATATATATATATATATATATATATATATACATACATACATACATACATACATACATACATTGCCAAGTAGTACAGCAGTCCTATTTTCTTCATTTTTTTTTTTGCTTTTCTTTTAGCTTTCTCGTTTGCTATTTTGTTATTTTGTATATATATTGAGTTAAATGTAAAGTCTAAATCCCGTGATAACATATCTTGGTTAGCAAGTCAGTTTATCAGTTAGGAAGAATATATAACAGAAACAGGTGGGTGCCACCTCGAACACAAATTCGAATTTTCCTTCAGGTTTGACTTTTGTTTTTCTTTTTCTTTTTATACGTAAATTACCATGGTCAAGTTTTTAAGTTAAGATGTGTGTTACCAGAAAGGAGACAAACTGAGTCACTAAATAGCACTTATATGGAGATATAAAAATTCTGTGTGAAGGTAAATTAGAAGTTTTTCTCTTTTTTTTTTTTTTTTTTTTTTTTTTTTTTTCTATATTCTGTGAGAGGGAGAACATAAAAATGAAGCCATCTCTGTCCCAAACCTCTCCCACCCATGGGGCGGGAGAAGGGGTAGTCATCAGAGGACTTAAACAGAGAATCAAGAAGTTAGAGGAAATGGTTACAAGCCTTGATGATAAAATTCGGAATATGGATGGAGAAATGAAAGAGAATGAAACACTCAGAGAACAAATAAGATCTTTGGAGGAAGCAAATAAAGCACAAGGGCAGGAGAGAAAGGAACTAGAAAAAAGAATAAAGAAGCTGGAAGGGGAAAAGAGTCAACTAGAATCTAGAATTTCTAATCAAGAAGATAAAAACAAACAGCTAAATGACAACCTAAAGGAATTAGATGTTAGTTCACTGCTATCTTCTGAGAGAGACGAGATTGCTGCTTGGAATGTTCAGATTAAGGAAAACATTGAACAGTTCAGAAAAGAGTTCCAGGAGCTGAATATGGAAAATGATGCCATGAAAACGTCCTTTGCTGATGCACTAAAGGGGAATGTGGCAGTAAAAGAGGCTGTAAAGGTGGTGGCACTGGAAAACATACAAACAGTTGACTATAAAGAGACAGTAATCGAAAAAATGAAAGACGTTGTGATGGAAAGGGCAAACCCACTCATCAGACAGGCACTTGATAAGGAGAAGACAGTGGTAATCTCAGGCATAAGTGAATCCCAGGAGCCAACATGGCAGGGGAGACTTGAAGAAAATAAAGCTAGGGTTGTAGACCTGATAAGAAAGCTTGGAGTAGTATGTGGTCCTGAGGATATTGTAAACATACACCAACTAGGTAAATATTCGAGGGAAGGAAAGCCGAGACCAACAAAAGTAACCTTTGAGAGAGGGGAGACATGTAGGGAAATATTGTTGAGAAAAAAAAGTCTAAAAGACCTTCAAGAATGCAAAGAAGTGTTCATTAGACGATACAGAACACAGGAAGAGATGGGAAAGATCAAAAACTTGTTGCAAGAGGCAAGAAGGTTAAATGATGAAAGAAATGAAGAAGAGAAGAAAAATTTTCGTTACGGAATACTTCCAGACAAAGGGGAGATAAAGAAGATAATGACAGAAGATCAGGGGATGGGGCCTCATTAAGATTGTTATACACAAATGCTGATGGATTAGCTGGTAAGGCAGTAGAATTAAAAGATAGGATTCACAACAGTAAGGCAGATATAGTAGCAATTACAGAGACTAAGTTGAGTGAGGACATAAACAGTGTCACAGTTTTTCCTAAGGGCTTCAGAATACTAAGGGTCGAAAGATCTGAGAGGACTGGTGGAGGGATAGCACTGCTCATAAGTGAGAGGATTCAAGTTGAAGAGATAAACTTGGCTACAGAAAGTGAGTTCAGGGAATTTCTTGTTGCTCGCATAAATACTGGGTCAGAGAGCATTATAATAACTGTTGTATACAACCCACCAAGGAACCAAAATAGGCTTGAAATTTATGAGGAAAGTCATATAGGTACGATTGAAGTCATAAACTCAGTTGTTAACATGGCGCGGGAGAAAAAATGTAGGATTTTGATTATGGGAGACTTTAATCATAAAGAGATAGATTGGATAAATCTTGACCCACACAGTGGTGAGGACTCCTTTGGGGCAAGATTCCTAGATTGCGTACAAGGGAATTTCCTACACCAACATGTAATGGAACCAACAAGAGCCAGGGGTGGGGATGAGCCATCACTACTTGATCTGGTGTTCACAGATAATGTGTTGGATATTGAAAATATTGAGTATGAACCACCAATTGGAAAGAGTGACCACTGTGTGTTGTTGATGGAGTATATCACTGAAGATATTCTTCCTGAGAGTAGAGGCACTGAGGACATGAGGAGGAACTATCCGAAAGGAGATTACATCAAAATGAATGAGCTTTTTGCAGTTATTGACTGGAGAACCTTATTTTACAACAAATCTGTGCAAGAAATGTATGACATCTTTTGTGAGAAATATGGGAAGATTGTAGATTGCTGCATACCTGTCACCAAAGTAGGTGTAATTCATGCCAGAGAGAAATGGTTCGATAATGGGTGTAAAAGAGCTAAGGAGTGGAGAGACAAATGCTGGAAAAGGTATAGGAGGAGAAAAAACATAAATGCCTGGCAAACCTACAAAAGAGCAAGAAATGACTACCTAAGTAAAAGGAGAGAGGCAGAGAAAGATTATGAGAGGGACATCACCAGGAAGGCGAAAGAAAATCCCAAGCTTTTCCACAGCTTTATCAGAGGAAAACTGAAGGTAAAAGAACAGGTTTTAAGGCTAAAGAGAGCGGATGGAAGCATCACTGAGACGGATGAAGAGATCTGCAAAGAATTGAACAAGGAGTTTCAGTCAGTATTTACAGTAGAAAATACCCCACCCCCTCAGATTGCAGTGATAGAAGCTCAAGGGCCGGTATTAGAGAACATCAACCTTACAGCCACAGAGGTATGCAAAGCGCTGATGGATTTAGATGTTCATAAAGCTACAGGTCCTGATGACATATCCCCTCATGTGCTTAAAAAATGCGCAAACACAATATCAGTGGCACTAAGTATCATATTTAAGGAGTCATTGGAGTCGGGGGAGATTCCAAGATGCTGGAAACAAGCAAATGTGATACCTATCTTCAAAAAGGGAAGGAGGGATACGGCTCTGAACTATAGACCAGTTTCCTTGACCAGCATAGTTTGCAAAGTTATGGAGAAACTACTAAGGAAACATATCTCTCTTCACTTGGAATCCTTCAACTTTTTGTCAGTGAGGCAACATGGATTCAGAGAAGGAAGATCAACAGTAACAAACTTATTAGAATTTTATGATGAGGTAAGCCAAATCTTACAGGAAAGAGAGGGCTGGGCAGATTGCATATTCCTAGACTTCCAGAAAGCGTTTGACACTGTTCCACATGGGAGACTTATTAGGAAGCTGCAATCAATGGCTAGAATAGGTGGAAATGTCTTGGAATGGATAAAAACTTACTTAGAAGGAAGGGAACAGAGGGTTAGAGTAAGACACTCAGTGTCTGAATGGAGAAGAGTTAGTAGTGGAGTTCCACAGGGTTCAGTTTTAGGGCCACTTTTGTTCCTTGTATATGTAAATGACCTACCAGAGTCTGTAAATTCATTCATGAATATGTTTGCAGATGATGCAAAGATTGTGAAGAAAGTAAAAAACGAGAACAATGGTAGAGAACTTCAGGAGGATCTAAATAATCTGCATGAGTGGTCAGAAAAGTGGCTAATGAAATTCAATACCTCAAAATGTAAGGTAATGAGAATGGGTACAAGTGCAAGAAGGCCCAAGCTTGACTACTCGGTGGCTGGAGTACAACTTCAGGAGACAGAAAATGAGAGAGATCTAGGAGTAAACATATTGGCAGATTTGTCTCCAGAAATACATATAAATGGCGTAGTAAGGGCAGCATATGCATTCTTATCAAATGTAAGGGTAGCCTTCAGGCACATGGACAAGGAAATGTTCAGAAATATTTATGTAACCTATGTGAGGCCAAAACTCGAATATGCAGCCCCCTTTTGGAATCCGCACTTGAAAAAGCACATAGCTAAGCTTGAAAAAGTTCAAAGACATGCCACAAAACTGGTGCCAGAAATACGCAATCTCGGTTATGATGAGAGGCTGAGGGAATTAGACTTGCCATCACTCGAAGCTAGAAGAGTAAGGGGGGATATGGTGACAGTCTTTAAATTCCTTCATGGTTATGATAGAGTGGATAGGGATCGATATTTCGATATGGCTGGCTCTAGAACTAGAGGTCATAGTTTGAAGCTTCGGAAGAAAACTTGTTTGCAGGATGTAAGGAAATACTTTTTCAGTGTAAGAGTAGTTGATAATTGGAATTCGCTAAGCGAGGAGGTAGTTAATGCTACCTCAATCCATAGTTTTAAGGACAGGTATGATAAGTATCACTAAGTCTAAAAATGGAACCGATCAGGAGACGGGAAGATACGAGCTTTGGGCTCTTTCCCGTAAACACAATTAGGTAATCACAATTAGGTAATCACATACATACATACTGGGTCAGAGAGCATTATAATAACTGTTGTATACAACCCACCAAGGAACCAAAATAGGCTTGAAGTTTATGAGGAAAGTCATATAGGTACTATTGAAGTCATAAACTCAGTTGTTAACATGGCACGGGAAAAAAAAATGTAGGATTTTGATTATGGGAGACTTTAATCATAAAGAGATAGATTGGATAAATCTTGACCCACACAGTGGTGAGGACTCATTCGGGGCAAGATTCCTAGATTGCGTACAAGGGAATTTCCTACACCAACATGTAATGGAACCAACAAGGGCCAGGGGTGGGGATGAGCCATCACTACTTGATCTAGTGTTCACAGATAATGTGTTGGATATTGAAAATATTGAGTATGAACCACCAATTGGAAAGAGTGACCACTGCGTGTTGTTGATGGAGTATATCATTGAAGATATTCTTCCTGAGAGTAGAGGCACTGAGGACATGAGGAGGAACTATCCGAAAGGAGATTACATCAAAATGAATGAGCTTTTTGCAGTTATTGACTGGAGAACCTTATTTTACAACAAATCTGTACAAGAAATGTATGACATCTTTTGTGAGAAATATGGGAAGAGAGTAGATTGCTGCATACCTGTCACCAAAGTAGGTGTAATTCATGCCAGAGAGAAATGGTTCGATAATGGGTGTAAAAGAGCTAAGGAGTGGAGAGACAAATGCTGGAAAAGGTATAGGAGGAGAAAAAACATAAATGCCTGGCAAACCTACAAAAGAGCAAGAAATGACTACCTAAGTAAAAGGAGAGAGGCAGAGAGAGATTATGAGAGGGACATCACCAGGAAGGCTAAAGAAAATCCCAAGCTTTTCCACAGCTTTATCAGAGGAAAACTGAAGGTAAAAGAACAGGTTTTAAGGCTAAAGAGAGCGGATGGAAGCATCACTGAGACGGATGAAGAGATCTGCAAAGAATTGAACAAGGAGTTTCAGTCAGTATTTACAGTAGAAAATACCCCACCCCCTCAGATTGCAGTGATAGAAGCTCAAGGGCCGGTATTAGAGAACATCAACCTTACAGCCACAGAGGTATGCAAAGCGCTGATGGATTTAGATGTTCATAAAGCTACAGGTCCTGATGACATATCCCCTCATCTGCTTAAAAAATGCGCAAACACAATATCAGTGGCACTAAGTATCATATTTAAGGAGTCACTGGAGTCGGGGGAGATTCCAAGATGCTGGAAACAAGCAAATGTGATATCTATCTTCAAAAAGGGAAGGAGGGATACGGCTCTGAACCATAGACCAGTTTCCTTGACCAGCATAGTTTGCAAAGTTATGGAGAAACTACTAAGGAAACATATCTCTCTTCACTTGGAATCCTTCAACTTTTTGTCAGTGAGGCAACATGGCTTCAGAGAAGGTAGATCAACAGTAACAAACTTATTAGAATTTTATGATGAGGTAAGCCAACTCTTACAGGAAAGAGAGGGCTGGGCACATTGCATATTCCTAGACTTCCAGAAAGCGTTTGACACTGTTCCACATGGGAGACTTATTAGGAAGCTGCAATCAATGGCTAGAATAGGTGGAAATGTTTTGGAATGGATAAAAACTTACTTAGAAGGAAGGGAACAGAGGGTTAGAGTAAGACACTCAGTGTCTGAATGGAGAAGAGTTAGTAGTGGAGTTCCACAGGGTTCAGTTTTAGGGCCACTTTTGTTCCTTGTATATGTAAATGACCTACCAGAGTCTGTAAATTCATTCATGAATATGTTTGCAGATGATGCAAAGATTGTGAAGAAAGTAAAAAACGAGAACAATGGTAGAGAACTTCAGGAGGATCTAAATAATCTGCATGAGTGGTCAGAAAAGTGGTTAATGAAATACAATACTTCAAAATGTAAGGTAATGAGAATGGGTACAAGTGCAAGAAGGCCCAAGCTTGACTACTCGGTGGCTGGAGTACAACTTCAAGAGACAGAAAATGAGAGAGATCTAGGAGTAAACATACTGGCAGATTTGTCTCCAGAAATACATATAAATGGCATAGTAAGGGCAGCATATGCATTCTTATCAAATGTAAGGGTAGCCTTCAGGCACATGGACAAGGAAATGTTCAGAAATATTTATGTAACCTATGTGAGGCCAAAACTCGAATATGCAGCCCCCTTTTGGAATCCGCACTTGAAAAAGCACATAGCTAAGCTTGAAAAAGTTCAAAGACATGCAACGAGACTGGTGCCAGAAATACGCAATCTCAGTTATGATGAGAGGCTGAGGGAATTAGACTTACCATCACTCGAAGCTAGAAGAGTGAGGGGGGATATGGTGACAGTCTTTAAATTCCTTCATGATTATGATAGAGTAGATAGGAATCGATATTTTGATATGGCTGGCTCTAGAACTAGAGGTCATAGTTTGAAGCTTCGTAAGAAAACTTCTTTGCAGGATGTAAGGAAATACTTTTTCAGTGTAAGAGTAGTTGATAATTGGAATTGGCTAAGCGAGGAGGTAGTTAATGCTATCTCAATCCATAGTTTTAAGGACAGGTATGATAAGTATCACTAAGTCTAAAATGGAACCGATCAGGAGACGGGAAGATACGAGCTTTGGGCTCTTTCCCGTAAACACAATTAGGTAATTACAATTAGGTAATCACACACACACACACACACACATATATATATATATATATATATATATATATATATATATATATATATATATATATATATATATATATATATATATATATATATATATATATATATATATATATATATATATATATATATATATATATATATATATATATATATATATATATATATATATATATATATATATATATATATATATATATATATATATATATATATATATATATATATATATATATATATATATATATATATATATATATATATATATATATATATATATATATATATATATATATATATATATAGTTCCTGGGTTCATCAGTTTAGTTCCTGGGTTCATCCAGTGAGGATGTGCTTCCAGTAGCTCTAGTCTTGACTGATTCAGTACTATGGAGAGTGGTGGTGTTCTTTGTGTTGGTGGTGTTAGTGGTAGTGGTATTGGTGGTGGTGTCCTTGTTGGTGCTGTTTGTGGGTGTGCTGGGGATATGCCTGCGTCTGACGCAAGCAAGCTCATTTTGAATTTAAGAAATGAGTTGGTCGCAATCAGAGGAGACAAGGAATCTGAGAGGTAAGGTAGAGGTGTTAAGCAGGAAGGGACAAATTAATAGTAAAGATGATTGGAAAGTTGTGAATAAGGGTTTAACTAAGATGGTTCTTAAGAAAAATTATAATTTTCGACTACAAGTTGCTAATTCATTTAGTTCACTTAGAGATGAATGTGACAGTGGCGGCAGTAAATCTTCAGGACCCATAGAGTCAAATAGGTGTGCTAGTGACCATAGAAATGGAGGTGGGTAAAGCTCTCAGGTCAAGAGCCTAGGTAAGTCTCCCAAGGTCGAAGCAACCCATCCTCCGGATAAGTCTCGTTGTCTTGTAATTGTAGGGGAGTCACTGTGCAGATATGTAGACAGGAAAGTCGGGCATAGAGTTAGGGGAAAATATTTTTTCCCTGGAGCAGGTATAAAGAAGGTGGGTGAGTCGATTAATAGCTGGATTGAGGATAAAGATGTTGTTTGTTTGATAGCTGGTGGAAATGACGTGCAGGAGGGTAGAAGTGAGGAGCTGATTAGGTTGTATAGACAAGACCTGGATAAGATCAGGAAAAGGGGTGCAGTTCCGGTGATGTGTGGTATTCTGCCTAGGCTTAGCCAAAGTTCACAGTGGTAGTCTTGAGCTATAGGAAGCCTTCTGTCGGGAGAATAATATAGGTTTTATAGACAGGTGGGATCACTTCACTAGTCATAAGCATATGTATGCAAGGGATGAAGTTCATCTTTCTAGTTCAGGTGTCTCGGTATTGGCTGGTATGATAGACAGAGAGGTAGGGGAGTTTTGTTAGATACAAATAATGAAATGAATAATACTTGTGCAGAGAAATTAGTCAGTAAGGGTACAGTAAATAGTGGGTCAAATAACCACGAGTTTAAGGGCAATAACCATTTGTTAGATAGGACAAATATTAACAAAAAGAATAGCCACAAGAAGGGTAAACCTAGAGAAAGTTTAAAAGTATATTATACAAATAGCCATAGTTTAGGTAACAAGATAGAAGAACTGAGAGCCATAGTATGCAATGAGAGACCGGATATAATATGCATTAGTGAAAGTTGGATTAATTTAGAGAACAAACACCTTAAAGCTGAGTACATAATTACATGATATAAACTATATAATGTGGATCACAGTGCAGATAGAAGAGGGGGAGGGCTAATCATGTATATTAAAGATAGCCTCAGAAGCTGCATTAAGTCTGAAATTAAGACAAATCTAAATTCAAAAACCTTATGGGTTGAAATTAAAAATAATATAGAAAGTCTAGTTGTAGGAGTAGTCTACAGACCACCGGATCTAGATAATTTAAATTCGCCAATTATATACGATGAAATATCTAAAGTGACCAGGTCAAATAGACTTTGCACTGTAGGCGATTTTAATTTTAGATATATTTACTGGGAAACCATAATAGGTGATAGTAGCTCTAAGGAGTTTTTGGAAGTACTAGAAGACAATTTCCTTTCTCAGCATGTACTTGAAGCAACACGGGGGGTGAATATACTGGATTTGGTTCTTAGTAATAGAGAGAATATGGTTACAAATTTAGAAGTTGGTGAACCATTGGGCAACAGTGACCATGATTCCATTAGATTAAACATCATTTTCAAGGAAACTATAAAGGAAAATAAGAATATTGTTCCAAACTTTAGAACAGGAGATTTTGAGGGCTTAAAAACTAAATTATCTAATGAGGTACTTGAAGGGATTTCTGGGGTACAGATGTGGGTAGTTAATCCAGCAGGTCAGGTCGCAAATAGCAGATTACCCCGAGAATTGAGTACCACAGGCCAAGGATTATCACAATATAAGATCAATATAGTAAATTCTCTCACAGGAAAGAACAGCAGTCCGTCAGTAAATATAAATTTGGATGAGGAATATAACAATTTTGTCATGACTCTTAAGAATAGTCAGAAAGACTTATATTCACATGAAACATTTCAGATCAAGAAAAAAATGACCCTAAATGGATGAACAATAGAATAAAGAATCTTATAGGTATTAAAAGAGGAATATACAGGAAACTAAAAAGAGGTGAAGAGCAGGTGAGGCAGCAATATATACAGTTAAACAGGAAAGTTAAAAAGATAGAGAGTCGAAAAGAAAATACGAAGTTAAAATAGCAGGAGAAGTTGAAGAAAATTCTAAAGGCTTTTATCAACACTATCAAACAAAATTTAAGGAAAAAGTCGGACCAATTGAAGTAGCCAATGGCCATAACACAGATGATGATAAAGTGATGTGTACATGTTTAAATGATTATTTCTTATCTGTATTTACCAATGAACACTTGGAATATATTCTGGAAGTAGAATCCGTTTACAGAGACAGTCCCGATAATATACCTAGTTCAATAAATATTACGAGAGAGGAGGTAATAAAAGAAATAGATAAATTAAAGGCTCATAAATCTCCGGGACCTGATGGAATATATGCTAGAATATTAAAGGAATGCAAGGAAGAGCTTAGTTGTCCACTAACTGCATTATTTAATAATTCAATAAAATTAGGATCGGTACCCATGGAGTGGAAATTGGTAGATGTGGTACCAATATTTAAAAAAGGAGAACGAGTTAAAGAGAATAATTATAGGCCTGTAAGTTTAACGTCAACAGTGGGTAAGATTCTAGAATCCATCATTGCAAATAGAATAAGGGCACATCTAGAATTACACAGACTGATAAAACTTTCACAACACGGGTTTCTGAGGGTATTTTGTGCCTGACAAACTTACTGTCTTTTTATTCAGAAGTTTACGAGGCAGTAGATTGTGGCAGAGAATATGATACAATATATCTAGATTTTAGCAAAGCTTTTGATAGAGTTCCTCACAAAAGATTAGTTAAAAAGCTTGAAGCTCATGGTATAGGAGGAGCTGTTCTCAGATGGATCAAAGAATGGTTAAAAGACAGAAAACAGAGAGTTTGCATAAATGGAAAGAAATCGGAGTGGGGCTCGGTTACTAGCGGGGTACCACAAGGCTCGGTACTTGGTCCCCTATTATTCATAGTATATCTAAATGATCTGGATTCGGATATCAGTAGTACCCTAAGTAAATTCGCAGATGACACTAAAATAGGTAGAATTATAAATGGAAAAGAAGACATTCATGCTTTACAGGAAGATCTAAATAAATTATCTGAATGGTCGGACAAATGGCAAATGGAATTTAATGTTGAAAATGTAAAGTAGTTAAAATGGGTACTATAAAAGACTATACAAGTTATAAGCTAAATAACCATGAAATCATGAGTTCACAGTGTGAAAGGGATTTGGGAGTTCTTGTGAGTAGTAATCTTAAGCCAAGAGAGCAATGTACAGCAGTCAGAAATAAAGCAAACAGAATTTTAGGATTTATCTCAAGAAGTGTTGGCAATAGGACGGAAAAAGTTATTTTGCGACTCTATCTTGCATTAGCTAGGCCCCATTTAGATTATACTGTGCATTTCTGGTCACCCTATTATAGGATGGAAATTGAATCCTTGGAGAGAGTGCAGCGAAGAATGAGCAAGTTGATACACAATATCAGAAATCTACCATATGAGGACAGATTAAAAAAACTTAATCTACATTCTCTAGAGAGGCGCAGAGTTAGGGGGGATATGATTGAAGTGTATAAATGGTTTAAAGGGATTAACACGGGCGATATTAATAAAGTTTTAACAATTTTTGATCAAACCAGAAATCGTAATAATGGATTTAAACTTGATAAATTTAGGTTCAGAAGGGATATTGGTAAAGATTGGCATGGTAATAGAGTAGCTGATGTATGGAACAGGCTTCCTAGTAGGATAGTTAATGCCAACACCTTAGACACCTTCAAATGTAGATTAGATAGACATATGACAGTGGTAGGGTGGGTATGAATAGGTTAGTGCTTATTAGAAAAATCATAAAAAGAAAAATAAAATAAATGGGTTAGACATGCTGAAAATATTATTCAAAAATGGAGCTGCCTCGTGTGTGCCAGTAGGCATGTTG
This sequence comes from Halocaridina rubra, assembly GCA_037179515.1. NCBI lineage: Eukaryota > Metazoa > Arthropoda > Malacostraca > Decapoda > Atyidae > Halocaridina > Halocaridina rubra. The sequence continues at coordinate 10,049 of JAXCGZ010017977.1, read as the reverse complement.
CAGTGTCCCCTATTCTTATGTTCTTATATATATATATATATATATATATATATATATATATATATATATATATATATATATATATATATATATATATATATATATATATATATATATATATATATATATATATATATATATATGTATATATATATATATATATATATATATATATATATATATATATATATATATATATATATATATATATATATATATATATATATATATATATATATATATATATATATATATATATATATATATATATATATATATATATACATATATATATACATATATATATATATATATATATATATATATATATATATATATATATATATATATATATATATATATATATATATATATATATATATATACATATATATATACATATATATATATATATATATATATATATATATATATATATATATATATATATATATATATATATATATATATATATATATATATATATATATATATATATAATTACATTTATTAAAATTCTCTTGCTAATACAAATTAGCCAAGTATAGACTTTATTTCCTTTTGCGGCCTGTTTGTGGGGATTACCGACTAACCCCAGCGGCCATTTAAGAATGATATCTATTAATCCCATGTATGGGACCCCTGGGCGGGTATTTTGTCTCCTTCTTTTCAATTGTTCTTATGTTTTGCTAGTTGTATCTCTTGCCATTGTACTTTAAGGAGGTGACCAGTTTAGGTCATGAAATTATTAAGTACTTTTTATATATATATTTTCATTGATTTATTTAATGGCCATTTCCTACCATATATATATATATATATATATATATATATATATATATATATATATATATATATATATATATATATATATATATATATATATATATATATTAGTGCCCTTGACTCGCGAACGCCCTCCCCCGCAAACAACTTGCCCGACAAACAATTTACAAATAAAGTTTGCATTGACTCCTGAATAATTTTTGACTCACAAACATGCACATGGACAAGGAAATGTTCAGAAATATTTATGTAACCTATGTGAGGCCAAACCTTGAATATGCAGCCCCCTTTTTGGAATCTGCACTTGAAAAAGCACTTAGCCACTGGTGACCTTCTGTCCTATCTTACTCATGTATGGTCATCTTCTCTAAGGAACTATGGGGATTTCTTTGCCGTTGCCCTTGATAGCTCTAAGGCTTTGACAGAGTATGGCACAAGGCTCTGTTGGCCAAACTCCCTGCCTATGGTTTACCCCTTCTCTCTGTTCTCTGATTTCCAGTTTTCTTTCTGACCATTTTATATCTGTAGTTGTTGACGGTGCAACATCTAGCCCATTCTCTGTTACCAGTGGTATACCACCGGGCTCTGTTCTTTCACCTACTCTGTTCCTTCTCTTCATCATTGATCATGTACAATCCCCATCTTCCTCTCTTCTTCACACCTTTGCTGGCGAATCCACCCTTCACTTTTCCTCTGCCTACTCTTCACATTCTTCATCTGCTACTCGTAATCAGTCTTGTATCACTCTTTCCTTTACTCTCAACTTCATTTTGCACAGGGTATCTGAGTGGGGCACCCAAAAATTTTGTAAAATTTAGTGTCTCTAAAACACAGTTTCTGGCTATCTCTTTATCTTCTCCTCCTGATAGCCCTATTGTCATCGAATATAGCGAAATTCACCCTCTTAATTCTATCAACATAGGAATCCTTATAGCCTCTAATTTGTCTTGGAGGAATAACATAATCCAAATTTCTATAGCTGCATCCAAAAAATTGGGGGTTCTGTTACGTTTTCGTCATTACTTTTCATCTTTACGGTTACTTATATCTATAAAGGTCTTATCCGTCCCTTCTTAGAATACTATTCACACATCTGGGGTGCTTCTTCTTATAATTATCTCCTTGACAGGGCTGACTCTAAGGCAGTCAGACTCATCAATGATCCATCTCTTTTAATCTTGATTCTCTTTCTCTTCACCGTAAGTTAACATCCCTTTCTCCTTTCTATTGCTACTACTTCCATCGCTGCTCTGATGAGTTGGCGAGTTGCATCCCTCCCCCACTGCCAAGGCTCCATAACACTCGCCAAGCAGCCTCATCTCACAGGTATGGTGTGGAGATTTGTAGCTCGCAGATTGGTCAGTGCAGCAACTGCTTCTTCTCATCTACCTCCAGACTCTGGAACTCTCTTCCTCCTTCTGTCTTTCCAAATTTTTATGACCTATCTTCCTTCAGAAAGCAGATCTATCGTCATCTCAGGGCCTAATCCTCCATATCTCTAAGTCCTCAGTGCTTTGACCATTATTTCAATGTGTCTTTTTCCTCTGTGTATCATTACCTAATCTCTGCCTAGCCCAGAACCTTTTCCTTTTCTTTCGTCTTATTGTTTTCTTGTGCCCGGGTCTTTATTCATGAGGGCAGTTTTTGCCTGTCCTGGTGTCACACTCATAAAAAGAAAATGCTAAGCTTGAAAAAGTTCAAAGACATGCTACGAAACTGGTGCCAGAAATAGGTAGTCTCAGTTATGATGAGAGGCTGAGGGAATTAGACTTACCATCACTCGAAGCTAGAAGATTGAGGGGAGATATGGTGACAGTCTAAATTCCTTCATGGTTATGATAGAGTGGATAGGGATCGATATTTTGATATGTCTGGCTCTAGAACTAGAGGTTATAGTTTGAAGCTTCGTAAGAAAACTTCTTTGCAGGATGTAAGGAAGTACTTTTTCAGTGTAAGAGTTGTTGATAATTGGAATTGGCTAAGCGAGGAGGTAGTTAATGCTAACTCAATTCGTAGTTTTAAGACAAGTATGATAAGCTTAACTGAGTACAATATGAATTGACCAGGAGACGGGAATATACGAGCTTTGGGCTCTTTCCCGTAAGCTAAATTAGGTAATTACATGCACATTCGGGCAAGCGACCACGTTCCCGCTTGCCCGCATGGTTGCTCTCTCAGTTCTGCATTGGTGCCCACGCTGTGTAGTTCGTTCTTCCTTTGTTTGTTGTCGTTGCTTTGTACTTTTCCATTGTTTTGCCTTTACTTTAAGCTATCCCTCATTATGTCTTCTAAGGAAGTGAAGTGTATTTGTGACCATGGAGTCAAACATCCTAGATGCATAACAGTGGAAACTAAGAGGGAAATAATTTCTAAGCATGAATATGGTGTTCGTGTTTCCGATCTCGCCACGCAGTATAACATACCAAAATCGACTATCTGTACGATTTTGAAAAATAAAGAGATCTATAAGGCAGCTGAAGTGGCTAAAAGAGTAACGATCTTAACGAAGAATAGGTCACAGTTAATACAAGAGGTAGAAAAGTTATTGTTGGTGTGGTACAGTGAAAAACAGCTGGTTTTTTTTTTATAGTATTAGGTCATATACGCTTAGGTTTTGCAAATTCAACAAAATTTGGTAGTGAACACTCCAAGTTCTAGTGGAGCTAAAACTGACGAATTTAAAACCAGCAGAGGCTCATTTGAAAACTTTCGTAGACAAACTGGGATTTATAGCGCTATAAGGCATGGACAGGGTGCTAGTTCAGACCAAATGACAGCGGATGAGTACAAAGGAATTCGCTAAAGTAATGGAGAATAAAAGTTACATCCTGCAAAATGTTTTTAACTGTGATAAAACAGGACTCTCTTGGAAGAAAATACCTAAAAGAACCTAGATAACCCAAGAGGAGAAGTCACGGCATGGCCACAATTAAATGAAAGACAGGCTTACACTTTTACTGTGCGCTAATGCTAGTGGGGACTGTAAGATCAAGCCTCTTTTAGTTTACCACACCGAATATCCGAGTGTTTTTAAATGCAATAACGTGTTGAAGGCTAGCCTTCCAGTAATGTGGAGGTCAAATCCAAAGGCTAGGGTTACACGAATTTTATTTTTAAAGTGGTTGATTGGAGTATTTGCGCCAGCTATAAAGAAATCTTGAGAAAAACACTTTACCCCTTAAGTGTCTCCTCATAATGGATAATGCTCCTGCCCATCCTCCAAGTGTGGAAGAGGACCTTGCTCTACAATATGACTTCATAACAGTCAAATTTCTGCCTCCCAACACCACTCCTATCCTCCCGCCTACGAACCAGCAGGTAATTTCTTATTTTATGAAGTTGTATGTGAAGGGTCTTTTTGCCAGGTGTTTCCAGGTCACCAATGACAGTGATTTAACCTTTCGGGATTACTGAAAAGACCACTTTAATATCCTCCACTGCATTAGCCTCATTGAGAAAGCATGGAAGGAGGTCTCATATCACACGTTTAACTCTGCTTGGAGGAAACTTTGGCCAGGTTGTGTGATTGATAGAGACTTTGAGGGCTGCAAGCAGGAGTTAGCTATTAAAATTGTGAGTGAAACTGTGGCCATGGACAAAAGTTCAGGCTTGGAGGTCAATGAGAAAGATGTAGAGAAGCTGGTGGAGGACCACAAACAAGAATTCACCACCGAAGTAATGACCGAGTTGCAATGTGAACGGGTGAAGACTCTCCAAGAAGAGCAGTAATCGTAGGAGGGGGGATGAGATAGTAAAGGTGTCCATTGGAAACATTAAAGAAATTTTTATTCAGTGGAATGATGAGGAGAAGCTGTGTCAGTTAGTGTCAGAATTTGGAATGGTGTGTGACAGAAGGAAGTTGCGAGTGAATGTGGGAAAGAGTAAGGTTATGAGGTGTTGAAGAAATGAGGACGGTGCTGGATTGAATGCTATGTCGAATGGAGAGACACTTGGGGAAGTTGATCAGTTTAAGTATTTAAGCTCGGTTATAGCTGCAAATGGTGGAGTGGAAGCAGATGTGTGTCACAGAATGAATGAAGGATGTAAAGTGTTGGGTGCGCTGAAAGGAGTGATGAAGAATAGAGGGTTGGAAATGAATGTTAAGAAAATTTTGTATAAGAAAGTGGTTGTGCCGACTGTGATGTACGGATCAGAGTTATGGGGTATGAAAATAAGGGGGAGATGAAAACTAAATGTGTTTGAGATGAAATGCCTGAGGAGTATGATTGGTGTATCTCGGTTGGATAGGGTTAGGAATGAAGTGGTGAGAGCAAGAACGGGTGTGAGGAGAGAAATTGCAGCCAGAGTAGATATGAATGTTCTGAGATGGTTTGGCCATGTGAAAAGGATGGATGATGAAAGACTGCTGAAAAAGGTGATGAATTCGAGAGTTGATGGGATAAATGCTAGAGGGAGGCCTAGGTTTGGGTGGATGGATGGAGTAAGGAGAGTACTGAATGATAGGAGGATGGATGTGAGGGAAGCAAGCGAGTATGCTAGGAATAGGAATGAGTGGTGAGCGACTGCGACACAGCTCTAATGGGCTGCATCTTACAGAGGTAGCCCTGTGATAGGGGTAGTAGGGGAGTTGGCATTTGTGAAGCGACACAGGTTGTGGAAGAGCCGGGAAGATGGGCTGTGGCACTCCAGCAGTGCCATCTGAACGGTCGCTAGCTCCCTCGTCATTGCCCATAGAACAAAGTATTCCCCTTATTGTTTTCTTTTTTTTTTATGTCAGCTACCCCACAATTAAAGAAGGAAACAGCCAAGGTAGATAGATAGAATAGGAATGATGTGCAGGCTTTTATTGAAAATCATCACCCAGACAAAACTGTGGGCAACAGAGTAGTGAACATGGTATATGATAATGCATTGTGTTATTTTAGAAAAATTTACCAGCAAATAAAAAGAAATATTTCTCTGGATCGTTTTCTTGTGCCACTATTCAGAGAACCACCTTCCAAAAGAGAACATAGAGAGTGTTATAATATTCTCTTAATGTAGTCTTTATTTTTTTTTATCATTGTATACCTTCTAATTGTAATATAATTTTTAATCATCTTACCATTGTTTATTTTGTTTGCAGATGCTTGTAGTTGTATTTATGTAGAATAAAGCCTTATATATTACTATGGCCTATTACCATTTATTCTACATAAATATTTGCATGCTGGTTTTGATTCAACTAGGGCATTATGGATAAATTCCTGTGACCTGAAAAATTTGATGCCAATCCATATTCGAATACTACTGCTAAGGAATGGAAGCATTGGCTAATGACGTTCTCAAATTTTCTTACTGTTATTGAAGGACTCTCTCCTAACAAGTTGAAGTTGCTTACGAATTATGTTGCTCCATCTGTGTTTGAATATATTTCTTTTTTTTATTGTGACACATATGAAGCTGCTATGGCAACTTTACAGGATTTATATGTAGAGCCTAGGAATGAAGTTTATGCTAGACATTTATTATCCACCCATCAACAGCAGCAAGGTAAAACATTAGATGAATACTTACAGGAATGCTGAACAATGTAAGGAGGAAGCAATCCGAGATGCTTTCATAAGTGGATTAGTATCTAATGTCATTCGTCAGAGACTCCTTGAGAATAGAACACTTGACTTAACTACTGCCTTTGACCAAGCTAGAGCTCTAGATGAAGCACAGAAGAGCTCTGAGTCTTACTCTACTCCACAGAAGGCTTTTTGTGTGGCTGCAGCTGCATCTGCTCCTCTAGCTATGAATGAGTCTGACAGTCATTATGAATTTTCCAGAGTTGTTAGTCATGCTTCAGCTGCTGTCAATAAAGGGCAAAGGTGCTTTTTCTGTGGGTATGGAAGACATCCCCGCATCAACTGTCCAGCTCGTGAAGCAACTTGAAATCAGTGTGGCAAAACAGGACATTATTCAAAAGTGTGCAAGTTCTCTAAGGCTGGAATATTTGCTGCTATTGTATAATCAACATTGGCTACTGTCACTGTGGCTTCCTCAGTGGTAATTCTGAAGCTATTCTTAAGATTAAATTGAATGGAAGGATAGTTGAGGCTCTGATGGACACAGGTAGCTCTGAGAATTTTGAGTGAATCACTTGTTTCAAGTTTTAGTCACAACTAGTGAGCGACAAAACAAAAGAATGGTTATAGGCTATTCGTGGACTATCAACCGATTTACGCTGTTGGATGCTTACCCTCTTCCAAAAATTGAAATTCCAAAACGTAACGAGGACAAGCCATACACAGCTTTTGAAGCTTGTAATCAGCTGTACCAATTTACCCGGATCCCATTTGGGGTAACAAATGGTGTCACTTGTTTCCAATGGATAATGAACCAATTTATTGTTGACAATGATCTTGCAGATACTGTTGTGTATCTTGACAATATTAGTGTCTGTGGGAAAACTAAAAAGGAGCACAATACTAACCTAGGAAGATTCATGGAGGCTGCTAAGCAGACAAATTTTACCTTTAATCTTGATAAGTGCTTGTTTTCAGTTTCATCCATAGATTTCTTGGGGTATATTGTCTCTGATGGGAAGATTAAGCCCAATTCAGAACATCTTCGACCATTACGGGACTTGCCCATTCCACATGATATTGCTTCATTACGTCGAGCTCTTGGTATGTTCTCAAACTACTCACAGTGGATAGCAAACTACTCTACGAAAGTTATTCCTCTGATTCAGACTAAAAAGTTCCCACTCTCTGAAGCTGCAAAGGAGGTATTGAAATTATTAAAAACTGAAGTTGTGAACTCGGTAGTACAATCTATTGAAAAAACTATCCCATTTGTGGTAGAGACGGATGCATCTGAGCATGCTGTAGCAGCCACTCTGCATTAGTCAGGAAGACCCATGGCCTTCTTTTCTAGTACTCTTAGCCCAAGGCAAAGGAATCATTCTGCTATAGAAAAGGAGACATGTGCAATAGTAGAAGCTCTTCACAAATGGCGTCACTATCTGACTGGGCGTCATTTTACTCTTATTACGGATCAGAAATCAGTGGTTTTTATGTTGGACTCAAAGCAATCTGGCAAAATAAAAAATTACAAAATACAGAGGTGGAGAATTGAGCTTGCCTGTTACAATTTTGACATTCAGTATTGCCCTGGCAAGGATAATGTCCCTGCTGATGCATTATCAAGAGCGTATTGCTCTGCTGTGGGTATAGAAACTTTACTAAATTTACACAACTCACTCTGACGCTCTTCACAAATGGCGTCACTATCTGACTGGGCGTCATTTTACTCTTATTATGGATCAGAAATCAGTGGTTTTTATGTTGGACTCAAAGCAATCTGGCAAAATAAAAAATTACAAAATACAGAGGTGGAGAATTGAGCTTGCCTGTTACAATTTTGACATTCAGTATTGCCCTGGCAAGGATAATATCCTTGCTGATGCATTATCAAGAGTGTATTGCTCTGCTGTGGGTAAAGAAACTTTACTGAATTTACACAATTCACTCTGCCACCCTGATATAACACGAATGGTACATTTTGTTAAGATGCGAAACCTTCCTTTTTCTGTGGAGGTAAAAAGGGTAACTTCCTCATGTATAGTTTGTGCTCAGTGTAAGCCACTTTCTATCAACCAGAATCATCTCATTTGATCAAAGCAACGATTCCATTTGCAAGACTTAGTATTGATTTTAGAGGACCACTGCCATCCTCATCAAAGAATCAGTATCTGCTGACTGTTCTTGGCGAATTTTCTTGGTTCCCATTTGCATGCCCTGATATGAGCTCACAGATTATTTTCAGAGTTCTTAGCCAATTGCCTGCAATATTTGGTATGCCTGCATACATCCATTCTGATAGAGGAGCTTCGTTTATGTCAGCAGACGCCCACCATTTTTTCAGCCGAGGGTTTCCTACCAGTCGCACTACTCCATATAATCCCCAAGGCAATGGTCAGTGCGAGCTGTACAATGGAGTGATCTGGAAATCTATTGCTCTTGCAATAAAATCAAAATGTCTACCTGTTTCTCATTGGGAGCTTGTTTTAGAGGATACTACATTCAATCCGTACTCTACTTTCAATGACTAAAAATGCTACTCCACGTGAGCGCCTATTTGCTTTTCAATGCCGGTCAACCAGCGGATACTCTCTCTCAACATGGCTTTCGTACCCAGGACCTGTCCAAGTAAAACACCATGTCAGAGAATCCAAGTATGACCCTATTGTTGAGGAGGCAGAACTTATAGAAGCAAATCCTCGGTAAGCCCACATACATTTCTCCTATAGAAGGGAAATTACTGTATCAACTCAACACCTGGCTTCATAAAATGATGTTCAGAATATTACTCAGAGGACTGATCACTCTCAACACCTGGCTCCAGCAAATAATACTCAGAATGTTACTCACAGAACTGATAATTTTCATTCTTCAGCTGTTGAAAGTGTAGATACTGGGAACAGACAAGTATACAACAGTAATGAAACAAACCAACCAAATGATACCAGTCGACCTGATTCTTTGGGAGTCCCAATGACTCAGGGAACTCAGCGTCCTTCACTCTCATCTGAAAACGAGATGCCGGTACCTATGCGTAGATCTGAGTGAAAGCGTCGACCTCCAAATCACATAGATTTGTAAATTACAGTATTTGAATGATTTTATAGTATACTTTTTAGTATTATATATGCTTATTGCTATAAGCCATTATATATTGTATGCTTTGATATAGTGATTTTCCTGCCAGTAGGGGTGAATGTTATAATATTCTCTCAATGTAGTCTGTAATGTTTATTTTTCGTTGTATACCTTCTAATTGTAATTACATTTTCTAATTTTCTTATCACTGTTTATTTTATTTGAAGATGCTTGTAGTTGTATTTATGTAGAATCAAGCCTTAAATACTACTATGGCTTATTATGGAGAGCAAACACCAGAAATACAGCCTGTATTGGAACAGTTTTCTAACATTTTTATGGAAGGGGACTCTCCTTCAAAATAGTAGTCCTCCTCCACCACCATCCATGTGTGCCAGCAACAATCATCCACAAAGGTAAATACAGTACTGTGCCATGTTTAATTTTAGTAGAGTAGAATTCCTTTCTTTTATTAATGTAATTTTCCTTTTACACGTATAATAATTCATTTCTATACTCATGAAAAATTAAAAAATATATATCTATGATGACTAGAAACGGATTAATTGAAATTACATGCATTTCAATGGGAATAATTGTCTTACCCCATGAACTATTTACACCACGAACAGTGTTTAGGAACGGTTTAAGTTCATGACTCTAGATTCTAAT
>JAXCGZ010017976.1:0-31506 GCA_037179515.1 Halocaridina rubra | reverse complement strand
CACCGCGCGTTCAGTGACACACGGAATTGCTCCTCTTAAATTTTAGTTTCGAGTGACTAAAGTGCTTAGTGGAAAACTTTACCATAATTTCCAAAAATATGAAATCGTGCAGAGTATTGTGAGTACAAAAACTAATATTTGTTGTAAGGCGAGACTGTTCATATTAAAGGAAAAAAATTGAGAACTTTTTCGTGAGAAGAGAGAGAAGCTGCCGTCCAGTTTCTGCCTTGAGGGAAATCTAGAAGAGTTGCCAGACGTGGAGCCTCACACCACATTACCTAATTTTTTGTGTAAACTGGGGAAAGCTCTTGAGCCGTTTTACCTGATCCTGTGGTTCTATATATTGTTAAAAACAGTATCCTTCCCATTTATATTAACTAGTTAGTTAGTTTGATACACGAAAAAAATTGAATAATAAAAGAAAAAAAAATTACCAAATACCCACCCGTCAACAGTACTGAGTTAAGTTGCCAAGTAGTACAGCAGTCCTATTTTCTTCATTTTTTTTTTTGCTTTTCTTTTAGCTTTCTCGTTTGCTATTTTGTTATTTTGTATATATATTGAGTTAAATGTAAAGTCTAAATCCCGTGATAACATATCTTGGTTAGCAAGTCAGTTTATCAGTTAGGAAGAATATATAACAGAAACAGGTGGGTGCCACCTCGAACACAAATTCGAATTTTCCTTCAGGTTTGACTTTTGTTTTTCTTTTTCTTTTTATACGTAAATTACCATGGTCAAGTTTTTAAGTTAAGATGTGTGTTACCAGAAAGGAGACAAACTGAGTCACTAAATAGCACTTATATGGAGATATAAAAATTCTGTGTGAAGGTAAATTAGAAGTTTTTCTCTTTTTTTTTTTTTTTTTTTTTTTTTTTTCCTCTTTCTCGTCTTCTTTCTATATTCTGTGAGAGGGAGAACATAAAAATGAAGCCATCTCTGTCCCAAACCTCTCCCACCCATGGGGCGGGAGAAGGGGTAGTCATCAGAGGACTTAAACAGAGAATCAAGAAGTTAGAGGAAATGGTTACAAGCCTTGATGATAAAATTCGGAATATGGATGGAGAAATGAAAGAGAATGAAACACTCAGAGAACAAATAAGATCTTTGGAGGAAGCAAATAAAGCACAAGGGCAGGAGAGAAAGGAACTAGAAAAAAGAATAAAGAAGCTGGAAGGGGAAAAGAGTCAACTAGAATCTAGAATTTCTAATCAAGAAGATAAAAACAAACAGCTAAATGACAACCTAAAGGAATTAGATGTTAGTTCACTGCTATCTTCTGAGAGAGACGAGATTGCTGCTTGGAATGTTCAGATTAAGGAAAGCATTGAACAGTTCAGAAAAGAGTTCCAGGAGCTGAATATGGAAAATGATGCCATGAAAACGTCCTTTGCTGATGCACTAAAGGGGAATGTGGCAGTAAAAGAGGCTGTAAAGGTGGTGGCACTGGAAAACATACAAACAGTTGACTATAAAGAGACAGTAATCGAAAAAATGAAAGACGTTGTGATGGAAAGGGCAAACCCACTCATCAGACAGGCACTTGATAAGGAGAAGACAGTGGTAATCTCAGGCATAAGTGAATCCCAGGAGCCAACATGGCAGGGGAGACTTGAAGAAAATAAAGCTAGGGTTGTAGACCTGATAAGAAAGCTTGGAGTAGTATGTGGTCCTGAGGATATTGTAAACATACACCAACTAGGTAAATATTCGAGGGAAGGAAAGCCGAGACCAACAAAAGTAACCTTTGAGAGAGGGGAGACATGTAGGGAAATATTGTTGAGAAAAAAAAGTCTAAAAGACCTTCAAGAATGCAAAGAAGTGTTCATTAGACGATACAGAACACAGGAAGAGATGGGAAAGATCAAAAACTTGTTGCAAGAGGCAAGAAGGTTAAATGATGAAAGAAATGAAGAAGAGAAGAAAAATTTTCGTTACGGAATACTTCCAGACAAAGGGGAGATAAAGAAGATAATGACAGAAGATCAGGGGATGGGGCCTCATTAAGATTGTAATACACAAATGCTGATGGATTAGCTGGTAAGGCAGTAGAATTAAAAGATAGGATTCACAACAGTAAGGCAGATATAGTAGCAATTACAGAGACTAAGTTGAGTGAGGACATAAACAGTGTCACAGTTTTTCCTAAGGGCTTCAGAATACTAAGGGTCAAAAGATCTGAGAGGACTGGTGGAGGGATAGCACTGCTCATAAGTGAGAGGATTCAAGTTGAAGAGATAAACTTGGCTATAGAAAGTGAGTTCAGGGAATTTCTTGTTGCTCGCATAAATACTGGGTCAGAGAGCATTATAATAACTGTTGTATACAACCCACCAAGGAACCAAAATAGGCTTGAAATTTATGAGGAAAGTCATATAGGTACGATTGAAGTCATAAACTCAGTTGTTAACATGGCGCGGGAGAAAAAATGTAGGATTTTGATTATGGGAGACTTTAATCATAAAGAGATAGATTGGATAAATCTTGACCCACACAGTGGTGAGGACTCCTTTGGGGCAAGATTCCTAGATTGCGTACAAGGGAATTTCCTACACCAACATGTAATGGAACCAACAAGAGCCAGGGGTGGGGATGAGCCATCACTACTTGATCTGGTGTTCACAGATAATGTGTTGGATATTGAAAATATTGAGTATGAACCACCAATTGGAAAGAGTGACCACTGTGTGTTGTTGATGGAGTATATCATTGAAGACATTCTTCCTGAGAGTAGAGGCACTGAGGACATGAGGAGGAACTATCAGAAAGGAGATTACATCAAAATGAATGAGCTTTTTGCAGTTATTGACTGGAGAACCTTATTTTACAACAAATCTGTACAAGAAATGTATGACATCTTTTGTGAGAAATATGGGAAGATTGTAGATTGCTGCATACCTGTCACCAAAGTAGGTGTAATTCATGCCAGAGAGAAATGGTTCAATAATGGGTGTAAAAGAGCTAAGGAGTGGAGAGACAAATGCTGGAAAAGGTATAGGAGGAGAAAAAACATAAATGCCTGGCAAACCTACAAAAGAGCAAGAAATGACTACCTAAGTAAAAGGAGAGAGGCAGAGAAAGATTATGAGAGGGACATCACCAGGAAGGCGAAAGAAAATCCCAAGCTTTTCCACAGCTTTATCAGAGGAAAACTGAAGGTAAAAGAACAGGTTTTAAGGCTAAAGAGAGCGGATGGAAGCATCACTGAGACGGACGAAGAGATCTGCAAAGAATTGAACAAGGAGTTTCAGTCAGTATTTACAGTAGAAAATACCCCACCCCCTCAGATTGCAGTGATAGAAGCTCAAGGGCCGGTATTAGAGAACATCAACCTTACAGCCACAGAGGTATGCAAAGCGCTGATGGATTTAGATGTTCATAAAGCTACAGGTCCTGATGACATATCCCCTCATGTGCTTAAAAAATGCGCAAACACAATATCAGTGGCACTAAGTATCATATTTAAGGAGTCATTGGAGTCGGGGGAGATTCCAAGATGCTGGAAACAAGCAAATGTGATACCTATCTTCAAAAAGGGAAGGAGGGATACGGCTCTGAACTATAGACCAGTTTCCTTGACCAGCATAGTTTGCAAAGTTATGGAGAAACTACTAAGGAAACATATCTCTCTTCACTTGGAATCCTTCAACTTTTTGTCAGTGAGGCAACATGGCTTCAGAGAAGGAAGATCAACAGTAACAAACTTATTAGAATTTTATGATGAGGTAAGCCAAATCTTACAGGAAAGAGAGGGCTGGGCAGATTGCATATTCCTAGACTTCCAGAAAGCGTTTGACACTGTTCCACATGGGAGACTTATTAGGAAGCTGCAATCAATGGCTAGAATAGGTGGAAATGTCTTGGAATGGATAAAAACTTACTTAGAAGGAAGGGAACAGAGGGTTAGAGTAAGACACTCAGTGTCTGAATGGAGAAGAGTTAGTAGTGGAGTTCCACAGGGTTCAGTTTTAGGGCCACTTTTGTTCCTTGTATATGTAAATGACCTACCAGAGTCTGTAAATTCATTCATGAATATGTTTGCAGATGATGCAAAGATTGTGAAGAAAGTAAAAAACGAGAACAATGGTAGAGAACTTCAGGAGGATCTAAATAATCTGCATGAGTGGTCAGAAAAGTGGCTAATGAAATTCAATACCTCCAAATGTAAGGTAATGAGAATGGGTACAAGTGCAAGAAGGCCCAAGCTTGACTACTCGGTGGCTGGAGTACAACTTCAGGAGACAGAAAATGAGAGAGATCTAGGAGTAAACATATTGGCAGATTTGTCTCCAGAAATACATATAAATGGCGTAGTAAGGGCAGCATATGCATTCTTATCAAATGTAAGGGTAGCCTTCAGGCACATGGACAAGGAAATGTTCAGAAATATTTATGTAACCTATGTGAGGCCAAAACTCGAATATGCAGCCCCCTTTTGGAATCCGCACTTGAAAAAGCACATAGCTAAGCTTGAAAAAGTTCAAAGACATGCCACAAAACTGGTGCCAGAAATACGCAATCTCAGTTATGATGAGAGGCTGAGGGAATTAGACTTGCCATCACTCGAAGCTAGAAGAGTAAGGGGGGATATGGTGACAGTCTTTAAATTCCTTCATGGTTATGATAGAGTGGATAGGGATCGATATTTCGATATGGCTGGCTCTAGAACTAGAGGTCATAGTTTGAAGCTTCGGAAGAAAACTTGTTTGCAGGATGTAAGGAAATACTTTTTCAGTGTAAGAGTAGTTGATAATTGGAATTCGCTAAGCGAGGAGGTAGTTAATGCTACCTCAATCCATAGTTTTAAGGACAGGTATGATAAGTATCACTAAGTCTAAAAATGGAACCGATCAGGAGACGGGAAGATACGAGCTTTGGGCTCTTTCCCGTAAACACAATTAGGTAATCACAATTAGGTAATCACACACACACACACACACACACACACTGTTTAGGTAGTGACACACGAAACTGCTCCTCTTAAATTACTACTGGTGTTTTGAGTGACTAAGTGCTTAGTGGAAAACTTTACCATAATTTCCATAAATCTGAAATCCTGCAGAGTATTGTGAGTACAAAAACTTATATTTGTTGTAAGACGAGACTGTTCATATTAAAGGAAAAAAAATTGAGAACATTTTCGTGAGGAAAGAGAGAAGCTGCCGTCCAGTTCTGCCTTGAGGGAAATCTAGAAGAGTTGCCAGAGGTGGAGCCATCACATCACATTACCTAATTTTTTGTGTAAACTGGGGAAAGCTCTTAAGCCGTTTACCTGATCCTGTGGTTCTATATATTGTTAAAATCAGTATCCTTCCCATTTATATTAACTAGTTAGTTAGTTTGATACACGAAATAATTGAATAATAAAAGAAAAAAAAATTACCAAATATCCACCTGTCAACAGTACTGAGTTAAGTTGCCAAGTAGTACAGCAGTCTTATTTTCTTCATTTTTTTGCTTTTCTTTTAGCTTTCTCTTTTACTATTTTTTTATTTTGTATATATATTGAGTTAAATGTAAAGTCTAATCCCGTGATAACATATCTTGGTTAGCAAGTCAGTTTATCAGTTAGGAAGAATATATAGCAGAAACAGGTGGGTGCCACCTCAAACACTAATTCGAATTTTCCTTCAGGTTTGACTTTTGTTTTTCTTTTTCTTTTTATACTTAAATTACCATGGTCAAGTTTTTAAGTTAAGATGTGTGTTACCAGAAAAGAGACAAACTGAGTCACTAAATAGCACTTATATGGAGATATAAAAATTCTGTGTGAAGCTAAATTAAAAGTTTTTCTCTTTTCTTTTTTTTCCTCTTTCTCGTCTTCTTTCTATATTCTGTGAGAGGGAGAACATAAAAATGAGGCCATCTCTGTCCCAAACCTCTCCCACCCATGGGTCGGGAGAAGGGGTAGTCATCAGGGGACTTAAACAGAGAATCAAGAAGTTAGAGGAAATGGTTATAAGCCTTGATGATAAAATTCGGAATATGGATGGAGAAATGAAAGAGAATGAAACACTCAGAAAACAAATAAGATCTTTGGAGGAAGCAAATAAAGCACAAGGGCAGGAGAGAAAGGAACTAGAAAAAAGAATAAACAAGCTGGAAGGGGAAAAGAGTCAACTAGAATCTAGAATTTCTAAACAAGAAGATAAAAACAAAGAGCTGAATGACAACCTAAAGGAATTAGATGTTAGTTCACTGCTCTCTTCTGAGAGAGGCGAGATTGCTGCTTGGAATGTCCAGATTAAGGAAAACATTGAACAGTTCAGAAAAGAGTTCCAGGAGCTGAATATGGAAAATGATGCCATGAAAACGTCCTTTGCTGATGCACTAAAGGGGAATGTGGCAGTAAAAGAGGCTGTAAAGGTGGTGGCACTGGAAAACATATAAACAGTTGACTATAAAGAGACAGTAATTGAAAAAATGAAAGACGTTGTGATGGAAAGGGCAAACCCACTCATCAGACAGGCATTTGATAAGGAGAAGACAGTGGTAATCTCAGGCATAAGTGAATCCCAGGAGCCAACATGGCAGGGGAGACTTGAAGAAAATAAAGCTAGGGTTGTAGACCTGATAAGAAAGCTTGGAGTAGTATGTGATCCTGAGGATATTGTAAACATACACCAACTAGGTAAATATTCGAGGGAAGGATAGCCGAGACCAACAAAAGTAACCTTTGAGAGAGGGGAAACATGTAGGGAAATATTGTTGAGAAAAAAAAGTCTAAAAGACCTTCAAGAATGCAAAGAAGTGTTCATTAGATGATACAGAACACAGGAAGAGATGGGAAAGATCAAAAACTTGTTGCAAGAGGCAAGAAGGTTAAATGATGAAAGAAATGAAGAAGAGAAGAAAAATTTTCGTTACAGAATACTTCCAAACAAAGGGGAGATAAAGAAGATAATGACAGAAGATCAGGGGATGGGGCCTCATTAAGATTGTTATACACAAATGCTGATGGATTAGCTGGTAAGGCAGTAGAATTAAAAGATAGGATTCACAACAGTAAGGCAGATATAGTAGCAATTACAGAGACTAAGTTGAGTGAGGACATAAACAGTGTCACAGTTTTTCCTAAGGGCTTCAGAATACTAAGGGTTGAAAGATCTGAGAGGACTGGTGGAGGGATAGCACTGCTCATAAGTGAGAGGATTCAAGTTGAAGAAATAAACTTGGCTATAGAAAGTGAGTTCAGGGAATTTCTTGTTGCTCGCATAAATACTGGGTCAGAGAGCATTATAATAACTGTTGTATACAACCCACCAAGGAACCAAAATAGGCTTGAAATTTATGAGGAAAGTCATATAGGTACTATTGAAGTCATAAACTCAGTTGTTAACATGGCACGGGAGAAAAAATGTAGGATTTTGATTATGGGAGACTTTGATCATAAAGAGATAGATTGGATAAATCTTGACCCACACAGAGGTGAGGACTCATTCGGGGCAAGATTCCTAGATTGCGTACAAGGGAATTTCCTACACCAACATGTAATGGAACCAACAAGAGCCAGGGGTGGGGATGAGCCATCACTACTTGATCTAGTGTTCACAGATAATGTGTTGGATATTGAAAATATTGAGTATGAACCACCAATTGGAAAGAGTGACCACTGTGTGTTGTTGATGGAGTATATCATTGAAGATATTCTTCCTGAGAGTAGAGGCACTGAGGACATGAGGAGGAACTATCCGAAAGGAGATTACATCAAAATGAATGAGCTTTTTGCTGTTATTGACTGGAGAACCTTATTTTACAACAAATCTGTACAAGAAATGTATGACATCTTTTGTGAGAAATATGGGAAGATAGTAGATTGCTGCATACCTGTCACCAAAGTAGGTGTAATTCATGCCAGAGAGAAATGGTTCAATAATGGGTGTAAAAGAGCTAAGGAGTGGAGAGACAAATGCTGGAAAAGGTATAGGAGGAGAAAAAACATAAATGCCTGGCAAACCTACAAAAGAGCAAGAAATGACTACCTAAGTAAAAGGAGAGAGGCAGAGAGAGATTATGAGAGGGACATCACCAGAAAGGCTAAAGAAAATCCCAAGCTTTTCCACAGCTTTATCAGAGGAAAACTGAAGGTA
Organism: Halocaridina rubra; assembly: GCA_037179515.1. Taxonomy (NCBI): domain Eukaryota; kingdom Metazoa; phylum Arthropoda; class Malacostraca; order Decapoda; family Atyidae; genus Halocaridina; species Halocaridina rubra. Next base: position 23,416 of record JAXCGZ010017976.1, on the reverse strand, counting down.
AAAGAACAGGTTTTAAGGCTAAAGAGAGCGGATGGAAGCATCACTGAGACGGATGAAGAGATCTGCAAAGAATTGAACAAGGAGTTTCAGTCAGTATTTACAGTAGAAAATACCCCACCCCCTCAGATTGCAGTGATAGAAGCTCAAGGGCCGGTATTAGAGAACATCAACCTTACAGCCACAGAGGTATGCAAAGCGCTGATGGATTTAGATGTTCATAAAGCTACAGGTCCTGATGACATATCCCCTCATGTGCTTAAAAAATGCGCAAACACAATATCAGTGGCACTAAGTATCATATTTAAGGAGTCACTGGAGTCGGGGGAGATTCCAAGATGCTGGAAACAAGCAAATGTGATACCTATCTTCAAAAAGGGAAGGAGGGATACGGCTCTGAACTATAGACCAGTTTCCTTGACCAGCATAGTTTGCAAAGTTATGGAGAAACTACTAAGGAAACATATCTCTCTTCACTTGGAATCCTTCAACTTTTTGTCAGTGAGACAACATGGCTTCAGAGAAGGTAGATCAACAGTAACAAACTTATTAAAATTTTATGATGAGGTAAGCCAAATCTTACAGGAAAGAGAGGGCTGGGCAGATTGCATATTCTTAGACTTCCAGAAAGCGTTTGACACTGTTCCACATGGGAGACTTATTGGGAAGCTGCAGTCAATGGCTAGAATAGGTGGAAATGTTTTGGAATGGATAAAAACTTACTTAGAAGGAAGGGAACAGAGGGTTAGAGCAAGACACTCAGTGTCTGAATGGAGAAGAGTTAGTAGTGGAGTTCCACAGGGTTCAGTTTTAGGGCCACTTTTGTTCCTTGTATATGTAAATGACCTACCAGAGTCTGTAAATTCATTCATGAATATGTTTGCAGATGATGCAAAGATTGTAAAGAAAGTAAAAAACGAGAACAATGGTAGAGAACTTCAGGAGGATCTAAATAATCTGCATGAGTGGTCAGAAAAGTGGCTAATGAAATTCAATACCTCAAAATGTAAGGTAATGAGAATGGGTACAAGTGCAAGAAGGCCCAAGCTTGACTACTCGGTGGCTGGAGTACAACTTCAAGAGACAGAAAATGAGAGAGATCTAGGAGTAAACATACTGGCAGATTTGTCTCCAGAAATACATATAAATGGCATAGTAAGGGCAGCATATGCATTCTTATCAAATGTAAGGGTAGCCTTCAGGCACATGGACAAGGAAATGTTCAGAAATATTTATGTAACCTATGTGAGGCCAAAACTGGAATATGCAGCACCCTTTTGGAATCCGCACTTGAAAAAGCACATAGCTAAGCTTGAAAAAGTTCAAAGACATGCCACGAAACTGGTGCCAGAAATACGCAATCTCGGTTATAATGAGAGGCTGAGGGAATTAGACTTACCATCACTCGAAGCTAGAAGAGTAAGGGGGGATATGGTGACAGTCTTTAAGTTCCTTCATGGTTATGATAGAGTGGATAGGGATCGATATTTCGATATGGCTGGCTCTAGAACTAGAGGTCATAGTTTGAAGCTTCGTAAGAAAACTTGTTTGCAGGATGTAAGGAAATACTTTTTCAGTGTAAGAGTAGTTGATAATTGGAATTCGCTAAGCGAGGAGGTAGTTAATGCTATCTCAATCCATAGTTTTAAGGACAGGTACGATAAGTATCACTAAGTCTAAAATGGAACCGATGAGGAGACGGGAAGATACGAGCTTTGGGCTCTTTCCTGTAAACACAATTAGGTAATCACAATTAGGTAATCACAAACGCGCACACACACACACACACACACACATACACACACGCGCACAGACTATGAAAGGGACATCACCAGGAAGGCTAAAGAAATTTCCAAGCTTTTCCACAGCTTTATCAGAGGAAAACTGAAGGTAAAAGAACAGGTTTTAAGGCTAAAGAGAGCGGATGGAAGCATCACTGAGACGGATGAAGAGATCTGCAAAGAAGTGAACAAGGAGTTTCAGTCAGTATTTACAGTAGAAAATACCCCACCCCCTCAGATTGCAGTGATAGAATCTCAAGGGCCGGTATTAGAGAACATCAACCTAACAGCCACAGAGGTATGCAAAGTGCTGATGGATTTAGATGTTCATAAAGCTACAGGTCCTGATGACATATCCCCTCATGTGCTTAAAAAATGCGCAAACTCAATATCAGTGGCACTAAGTATCATATTTAAAAAGTCACTGGAGTCGGGGGAGATTCCAAGATGCTGGAAACAAGCAAATGTGATACCTATCTTCAAAAAGGGAAGGAGGGATACGGCTCTTAACTATAGACCAGTTTCCTTGACCAGCATAGTTTGCAAAGTTATGGAGAAACTACTAAGGAAACATATCTCTCTTCAATTGGAATCCTTCAACTTTTTGTCAGTGAGGCAACATGGCTTCAGAGAAGGTAGATCAACAATAACAAACTTATTAGAATTTTATGATGAGGTAAGCCAAATCTTACAGGAAAGAGAGGGCTGGGCAGATTGCATATTCTTAGACTTCCAGAAAGCGTTTGACACTGTTCCACATGGGAGACTTATTAGGAAGTTGCAATCAATGGCTAGAATAGGTGAAAATGTTTTGGAATGGATAAAAACTTACTTAGAAGGAAGGGAACAGAGGTTTAGAGTAAGACACTCAGTGTCTGAATGGAGAAGAGTTAGTAGTGGAGTTCCACAGGGTTCAGTTTTAGGGCCACTTTTGTTCCTTGTATATGTAAATGACCTACCATAGTCTGTAAATTCATTCATGAATATGTTTGCAGATGATGCAAAGATTGTGAAGAAAGTAAAAAACGAGAACAATGGTAGAGAACTTCAGGAGGATCTAAATAATCTGCATGAGTGGTCAGAAAAGTGGCTAATGAAATTCAATACTTCAAAATGTAAGGTAATGAGAATGGGCACAAGTGCAAGAAGGCCCAAGCTTGACTACTCGGTGGCTGGAGTACAACTTCAAGAGACAGAAAATGAGAGAGATCTATGAGTAAACATACTGGCAGATTTGTCTCCAGAAATATATATAAATGGCATAGTAAGGGCAGCATATGCATTCTTATCAAATGTAAGGGTAGCCTTCAGGCACATGGACAAGGAAATGTTCAGAAATATTTATGTAACCTATGTGAGGCCAAAACTGGAATATGCAGCCCCCTTTTGGAATCCGCACTTGAAAAAGCTCATAGCTAAGCTTGAAAAAGTTCAAAGACATGCCACGAAACTGGTGCCAGAAATACGCAATCTCAGTTATGATGAGAGGCTAAGGGAATTAGACTTACCATCACTCGAAGCTAGAAGAGTGAGGGGGGATATGGTGACAGTCTTTAAATTCCTTCATGGTTATGATAGAGTGGATAGGGATCGATATTTTGATATGGCTGGCTCTAGAACTAGAGGTCATAGTTTGAAGCTTCGTAAGAAAACTTCTTTGCAGGATGTAATGAAATACTTTTTCAATGTAAGAGTGGTTGACAATTGGAATTGGCTAAGCGAGGAGGTAGTTAATGCTATCTCAATCCATAGTTTTAAGGACAGGTATGATAAGTATCACTAAGTATAAAATGGAACCGATGAGGAGACGGGAAGATACGAGCTTTGGGCTCTTTCCCGTAAACACAATTAGGTAATCACAATTAGGTAATCACACACACACACACACACACACACACACACACACACACACACACACACACACACATATATATATATATATATATATATATATATATATATATATATATATATATATATATATATATATATATATATATATATATATATATACTATCATTCTCTAATTGGCTTATGAATGATAGCTTTAGACCTCTCAGTTCGATATGAGAGAAATATGCATATATAATTACAATATCAGCACACAGTCAGATTCAGCTTTGCAATATAATATATATATATATATATATATATATATATATATATATATATATATATATATATATATATATATATATATATATATTATAAATACGAATTCACGCAAACTTTCATAGTCATTCACATTAAGAAACTTAGAAGGCACTCCTTGTCCATTATTATGTTTCTTTTCCGTATCTTCAACAATAGGTAAAATACTCAAAGGAAGGCTTGCCTCATGTGTATCGTAATATTAAAAGGAAGTCTGGATATTTTTTGCTTTTATCGCTTCCTGTTCAGTCTTGTAAAATAATAATAATAATAATAATAATAATAATAATAATAATAATAATAATAATAATAATAATAATAGTAATAATAATAATAATAATAATAATAATAATAATAATAATAATAATAATAATAATAATAATAATAATAACAATAATAATAATAATAATAATAATAATAATAATAATAATAATTATTATTATTATTATTATTATTATTATTATTATTATTATTATTATTATTATTATTGCTGCTGTTAGACTTTTAGGCACCAAAATATTTTGAATTGATTCAAAAGTGAAGTTCGCTGTAAAAAATGTCCTGTTAAAAAATTCTTCGTACTTCAAGGAATGCCTCTTAGGAACGAATTATTGGGAGAGAGAAAAAAATACTTTTATAATAAAAGGAAGTATTTTATCTTATATTCTTCAATGCACTGGAAGGTTATCATTTAATTATAAATACAGTGCCTTTTCATGAAAGACGTGACTGTCTGTATACAAGTATTTCCTTTTTTTTTTTTTTTTTTTTTTTTTTTTTTTTTTTTTACTGAAACTGTATATTCCTCTTAATTTGATGTCTCTATGGGATATGCAAAGCGGCAGGCAATCATGTAAGCACTCCTAGGTTACTGTCATAGAAAAAAAAAACTGAGTTGTATAACTATAACCTATTCGTTCAGACTTTGCCCTGGGCAGTGGAGAAGGGAGAAATGTTCATTCCTACCTTATTTTCTCCACTGCTACTTTACAATAATTAGTCCCGACTGGTTTGAGCTGTAGCAAGAAGGTGACTGAAGAATAATGAACCATAATAAACTTACAAATAGATTTAACTAGGATGTATTTTTTATTTTAAAAGAAGGCTGATGAATCTGCCGTGGCAAGCAAGCAAAAAAAAAAAAAATCCACGTTGATATCAACGTGGTTCAAGGGACTTGTGACGTCAGAGTAGCTCAGCGTTGATTGGTTGTAGACAATGACGTCATAAAATTGTCTGTTCTTGTAACTGATGGCTCCGTCTTCCAATATACTCTTCTGTATGTCAGATATTACTTTCGGAAACTATTTGTAAGTTTGTTATGGGTCAGTATTCTTCAGTCACCTTCCTGCTACAGCTCAAACCAGTCGGGACTAATTATTGTAAAGTAGCAGTGGAGAAAATAAAGTAGGAATGAACATTTCTCCCTTTTCCACTGCCCAGGGCAAAGTCCAGACGAATAGGCTATAGTATTCCATTTGTTTGCTAGAGACTTTTGATAAATTGCAATAAAGAAGATAACGACAGACAACATTAGTGTATTGATTTGGAAAGAGAGGCAATTACTTTGACTCTGAAAGAGAAATCCCTATAGTTATAACATAAAACTAATATTAAACTGATGCACACTCTCATACATACACACTAGAACCAGAGGTCATAGTTTGAAGCTTCATAAGAAAACCTCTTTGCATGATGTGAGGAAGTACTTTATTAGTGTAAGAGTGGTTGATAATTGGAATCCGCTAAGCGAGGAGAGAGTTAATGCTAACTCAATATACAGTTTTAAGGTCAAGTATGATAAGTATCACTAAGTACAGAAGGGAACCGACCAGGAGGCGGGAAGTTACGAGCTTGGGTTTTTTCCTGTAAGCATAGTTTGCAAAGTTATGGAGAAACTACTAAGGAAACATATCTCTCTTCACTTGGAATCCTTCAACTTTTTGTCAGTGAGGCAACATGGCTTCACAGAAGGTAGATCAACAGTAACAAACTTATTAGAATTTTCTGATGAGGTAAGCCGAATCTTACAGGAAAGAGAGAGCTGGGCAGATTGCATAAGCCTAGACTTCCAGAAAGCGTTTGACACTGTTCCACATGGGAGACTTATTAGGAAGCTGCAAGCAATGGCAAGAATAGGTGGAAATGTTTTGGAATGGATAAAAACTTACTTAGAAGGAAGGGAACAGAGGGTTAGAGTAAGACACTCAGTGTCTGAATGGAGAAGAGTTAGTGGTGGAGTTCCACAGGGTTCAGTTTTAGGGCCACTTTTGTTCCTTGTATATGTAAATGACCTACCAGAGTCTGTAAATTCATTCATGAATAAGTTTGTAGATGATGCAAAGATTGTGAAGAAAGTAAAAAACGAGAACAATGGTAAAGAACTTCAGGAGGATCTAAATAATCTGCATGAGTGGTCAGAAAAGTGGCTAATGAAATTCAATACTTCAAAATGTAAGGTAATGAGAATGGGCACAAGTGCAAGAAGGCCCAAACTTGACTACTCGGTGGCTGGAGTACAACTTCAAGAGACAGAAAATGAGAGAGATCTAGGAGTATACTGGCAGATTTGTCTCCAGAAATACATATAAATGGCATAGTAAGGCAGCATATGCATTCTTATCAAATGTAAGGGTAGCCTTCAGGCACATGGACAAGGAAATGTTCAGAAATATTTATGTAACCTATGTGAGGCCAAAACTGGAATATGCAGCCCCCTTTTGGAATCCACACTTGAAAAAGCACATAGCTAAGCTTAAAAAAGTTCAAAGACATGCCACGAAACTGGTGCCAGAAATATGCAAGCTCAGTTATGATAAGAGGCTGAGGGAATTAGAGTGAGGGGGGGATATGGTGACAGTCTTTAAATTCCTTCATGGTTATGATAGAGTGGATAGGGATCGATATTTTGATATGGCTGGCTCTAGAACTAGAGGTCATAGTTTGAAGCTTGGTAAGAAAACTTGTTTGCAGGATGTAAGGAAATACTTTTTCAGAGTAAGAGTAGTTGATAATTGGAATTGGCTAAACGAGGAGGTAGTTAATGCTATCTCAATCCATAGTTTTAAGGACAGGTATGATAAGTATCACTAAGTATAAAATGGAACCGATGAGGAGACGGGAAGATACGAGCTTTGGGCTCTTTCCCGTAAACACAATTAGGTAATCACACACACACACACACACACACACACACACACACACACACACACACACACACACACACATATATATATATATATATATATATATATATATATATATATATATATATATATATATATATATATATATATATATATATATATATATATATATATATATATATATATATATATATGTGTGTGTGTGTGTGTGTGTGTGTGTGTGAGTGTGTGTGTGTGTGATTACCTAATTGTGATTACCTAATTGTGTTTACGGGAAAGAGCCCAAAGGTCTTATCTTCCCGTCTCCTCATCGGTTCCATTTTATACTTAGTGATACTTATCATACCTGTCCTTAAAACTATGGATTGAGATAGCATTGACTACCTCCTCGCTTAGCGAATTCCAATTATCAACTACTCTTACACTGAAAAAGTATTTCCTTACATCCTGCAAACAAGTTTTCTTACGAAGCTTCAAACTATGACCTCTAGTTCTAGAGCCAGCCATATCAAAATATCGATCCCTATCCACTCTATCATAACCATGAAGGAATTTAAAGACTGTCACCATATCCCCCCTCACTCTTCTAGCTTTGTGTGATGGTAAGTCTAATTCCCTCAGCCTCTCATCATAACTGAGATTGCGTATTTCTGGCACCAGTTTCGTTGCATGTCTTTGAACTTTTTCAAGCTTAGCTATGTGCTTTTTCAAGTGCGGATTCCAAAAGGGGGCTGCATATTCCAGTTTTGGCCTCACATAGGTTACATAAATTTTTCTGAACATTTCCTTGTCCATGTGCCTGAAGGCTACCCTTACATTTGATAAGAATGCATATGCTGCCCTTACTACGCCATTTGTATGTATTTCTGGAGACAAATCTGCCAGTATGTTTACTCCTAGATCTCTCTCATTTTCTGTCTCTTGAAGTTGTACTCCAGCCACCGAGTAGTCAAGCTTGGGCCTTCTTGCACTTGTACCCATTCTCATTACCTTACATTTTGAAGTATTGAATTTCATTAGCCACTTTTCTGACCACTCATGCAGATTATTTAGATCCTGCTGAAGTTCTCTACCATTGTTCTCGTTTTTTACTTTCTTCACAATCTTTGCATCATCTGCAAACATATTCATGAATGAATTTACAGACTCTGGTAGGTCATTTACATATACAAGGAACAAAAGTGGCCCTAAAACTGAACCCTGTGGAACTCCACTACTAACTCTTCTCCATTCAGACACTGAGTGTCTTACTCTAACCCTCTGTTCCCTTCCTTCTAAGTAAGTTTTTATCCATTCCAAAACATTTCCACCTATTCTAGCCATTGATTGCAGCTTCCTAATAAGTCTCCCATGTGGAACAGTGTCAAACGCTCTCTGGAAGTCTAGGAATATGCAATCTGCCCAGCCCTCTCTTTCCTGTAAGATTTGGCTTACCTCATCATAATATTCTAATAAGTTTGTTACTGTTGATCTACCTTCTCTGAAGCCATGTTGCCTCACTGACAAAAAGTTGAAGGATTCCAAGTGAAGAGAGATATGTTTCCTTAGTAGTTTCTCCATAACTTTGCAAACTAAGCTGGTCAAGGAAACTGGTCTATAGTTCAGAGCCGTATCCCTCCTTCCCTTTTTGAAGATAGGTATCACATTTGCTTGTTTCCAGCATCTTGGAATCTCCCCCGACTCCAGTGACTCCTTAAATATGATACTTAGTGCCACTGATATTGAGTTTGCGCATTTTTTAAGCACATGAGGGGATATGTAATCAGGACCTGTAGCTTTATGAACATCTAAATCCATCAGCGCTTTGCATACCTATGTGGCTGAAAGGTTGATGTTCTCTAATGCTGGCCCTTGAGCTTCTATCTTTGCAATCTGAGGGTGTGGGGTATTTTCTACTGTAAATACTGACTGAAACTCCTTGTTCAATTCTTTGCAGATCTCTTCATCCGTCTCAGTGATGCTTCCATCCGCTCTCTTTAGCCTTAAAACCTGTTCTTTTACCTTCAGTTTTCCTCTGATAAAGCTGTGGAAAAGCTTGGGATTTTCTTTAGCCTTCCTGGTGATGTCCCTCTCATAGTCTCTCTCTGCCTCTCTCCTTTTACTTAGGTAGTTATTTCTTGCTCTTTTGTAGGTTTGCCAGGCATTTATGTTTTTTCTCCTCCTATACCTTTTCCAGCACTTGTCTCTCCACTCTTTAGCTCTTTTACACCCATTATCGAACCATTTCTCTCTGGCATGAATTACACCTACTTTGGTGACAAGTATGCAACAACCTACTATCTTCCCATATTTCTCACAAAAGATGTCATACATTACTTGTACAGATTTGGTGTAAAATAAGGTTCTCCAGTCAATAACTGCAAAAAGCTCATTCATTTTGATGTAATCTCCTTTCGGATAGTTCCTCCTCATGTTCTCAGTGCCTCTACTCTCAGGAAGAATATCTTCAATGATATACTCCATCAACAACACACAGTGGTCATTCTTTCCAATTGGTGGTTCATACTCAATTTTTTCAATATCCAACACATTATCTGTGAACACTAGGTCAAGTAGTGATGGCTCATCCCCACCCCTGGCCCTTGTTGGTTCCATTACATGTTGGTGTAGGAAATTCCCTTGTACGCAATCTAGGAATCTTGCCCCGAATGAGTCCTCACCACTGTGTGGGTCAAGATTTATCCAATCTATCTCTTTATGATTAAAGTCTCTCATAATCAAAATCCTACATTTTTTTTTCCCGTGCCATGTTAACAACTGAGTTTATGACTTCAATAGTACCTATATGACGTTCCTCATAAACTTCAAGCCTATTTTGGTTCCTTGGTGGGTTGTATACAACAGTTATTATAATGCTCTCTGACCCAGTATTTATGCGAGCAACAAGAAATTCCCTGAACTCACTTTCTATAGCCAAGTTTATTTCTTCGACTTCAATCCTTTCTCTTATGAGCAGTGCTATCCCTCCACCAGTCCTCTCAGATCTTTCAACCCTTAGTATTCTGAAGCCCTTAGGAAAAACTGTGACACTGTTTATGTCCTCACTCAACTTAGTCTCTCTAATTGCTACTATATCTGCCTTAATGTTGTGAATCCTATCTTTTAATTCTACTGCTTTACCAGCTAATCCATCAGCATTTGTGTATAACAATCTTAATGAGGCCCCATCCCCTGATCTTCTGTCATTATCTTCTTTATCTCCCCTTTGTCTGGAAGAACTCTGTAACGAAAATTTTTCTTCTGTTCTTCATTTCTTTCATCATTTAACCTTCTTGCCTCTTGCAACAAGTTTTTGATCTTTCCCATCTCTTCCTGTGTTCTGTATCGTCTAATGAACACTTCTTTGCATTCTTGAAGGTCTTTTAGACTTTTTTTCTCAACAATATTTCCCTACATGTTTCCCCTCTCTCAATGGTTACTTTTGTTGGTCTCGGCTTTCCTTCCCTCGAATATTTACCTAGTTGGTGTATGTTTACAATATCCTCAGGACCACAAACTACTCCAAGCTTTCTTATCAGGTCTACAACCCTAGCCTTATTTTCTTCAAGTCTCCCCTGCCATGTTGGCTCCTGGGATTCGCTTATGCCTGAGATTACCACTGTCTTCTCCTTATCAAGTGCCTGTCTGATGAGTGGGTTTGCCCTTTCCATCACAACGTCATTCATTTTTTCGATCACTGTGTGTGTGTGTGAGATTACCTAATTGTGATTACCTAATTGTGTTTACGGGAAAGAGCCCAAAGCTCGTATCTTCCCGTCTCCTCATCGGTTCCATTTTATACTTAGTGATACTTATCATACCTGTCCTTAAAACTATGGATTGAGATAGCATTAACTACCTCCTCGCTTAGCGAATTCCAATTATCAACTACTCTTACACTGAAAAAGTATTTCCTTACATCCTGCAAAGAAGTTTTCTTACGAAGCTTCAAACTATGACCTCTAGTTCTAGAGCCAGCCATATCAAAATATCGATCCCTATCCACTCTATCATAACCATGAAGGAATTTAAAGACTGTCACCATATCCCCCCTCACTCTTCTAGCTTCGAGTGATGGTAAGTGTGTGTGATTACCTAATTGTGATTACCTAATTGTGTTTACGGGAAAGAGCCCAAAGCTCGTATCTTCCCGTCTCCTCATCGATTCCATTTTATACTTAGTGATACTTATCATACCTGTCCTTAAAACTATGGATTGAGATAGCATTAACTACCTCCTCGCTTAGCGAATTCCAATTATCAACTACTCTTACACTGAAAAAGTATTTCCTTACATCCTGCAAAGAAGTTTTCTTGCGAAGCTTCAAACTATGACCTCTAGTTCTAGAGCCAGCCATATCAAAATATCGATCCCTATCCACTCTATCATACCATGAAGGAATTTAAAGACTGTCACCATATCCCCCCTCACTCTTCTAGCTTCGAGTGATGGTAAGTCTAATTCCCTCAGCCTCTCATCATAACTGAGATTGCGTATTTCTGGCACCAGTTTCGTGGCATGTCTTTGAACTTTTTCAAGCTTAGCTATGTGCTTTTTCAAGTGCGGATTCCAAAAGGGGGCTGCATATTCGAGTTTTGGCCTCACATAGGTTACATAAATATTTCTGAACATTTCCTTGTCCATGTGCCTGAAGGCTACCCTTACATTTGATAAGAATACATATGCTGCCCTTACTATGCCATTTATATGTATTTCTGGAGACAAATCTGCCAGTATGTTTACTCCTAGATCTCTCTCATTTTCTGTCTCTTGAAACTGTACTCCAGCCACCGAGTAGTCAAGCTTGGGCCTTCTTGCACTTGTATCCATTCTCATTTACCTTACATTTTGAAGTATTGAATTTCATTAGCCAGTTTTCTGACCACTCATGTGTGTGTGTGTGTGTGTATGTGTGTGTGTGTGTGTGTATATGTGTGTGTGTGTGTGTGTGTGTGTGTGTGTGTGTGTGTGTGTGTGTGTGTGTGTGTGTGTGTGTGTGTGTGAAAACATGAAACATATATACTTGATCTTTGTTACTGCTTAAACAGAACGGGCATTGCATTACATATGAAAAAAAAAAAACACGAGTAAAATGAACATGAGCATTCAGCAAAATGCGTTCATTTCCCAGCTTAGCAGTAAGTGAAGAGTTTTGCAGCCCTTCTTATACCTTTGGTGGTGTACTTGGTAGCGCCTTGACACACTGAGTATGTGTCCTAAGTTTGAATCCCCGACAGAGACAAAATACGTGTCATGTTTTCGCATATAATAATGTGTTTATTAGAATATTGTTGATGCCATAATAATATGAGACTGGAATTAAATCCGAAAACAAGCCACGATTGAGGTTGCGAAGACAGTAAAATGAACATAGGCTTTCATCAGAATGTGATCATTTCCTAGCTTACTAGTTATCTGAGAGGTTCGTTTCTTTTCTTATAACTTCGGTGGTGTAGTTGGTAGTACTTTGATTATGAAGGTTCGAATCCCTGTCAGGGGGAAATATTTTTCACACGCACACACAAACACACATAAGCACACACATACACGCAAATCTATATATATATATATATATATATATATATATATATATATATATATATATATATATATATATATATATATATATATATATATATATATATATATATATATATATATATATTAGGGGAATTGGTTTGTAGTTGGTAAGATATATGGAAGAGTGTTATTAGAGTGAATTAGAAAAGGTACTGAGTGCTTGAATGGAGAAGAACAGTGTGGGATCAGAAGAGGAAGAGGATGTGAGGATTAGGTGTTTATGGTAAAACATGTGCATGAAAAGTTCTTGTAGAAAGGTAGGTACATATTTTGGACTTTTATGGACTTAGAGAGAGCGCACGGCAGGGTTGATAGAGAGCGGCTGTGGAGTGTGTTGCGACTGTGTGGAATAAGTGGAAGTTTGCTGAAAGTTTTGAAGAGTTTTTACATGTGTGAGAGTCGGGAATGGTATGAGTGATTAGTTTGAGGTGAATGTCGGCTTATGACAAGGTTGTGTAATGTTTCCATGATTGTTTAATGTGTATATGGATGGAGTAGTAAGGGAAGTAAATGAAAGAGTTAGACAGAGGTTTGGAATTAATGGGTGAGAATGGAAAGTTGTAGAAATTGAATCAGTTGCTATTTGCAGATGATAATGTACTGGTGGCTGATACTGAGAATGAACTGAATAATTTGGTGACTGAGTTTGTTAGTGTGTGTGAAAGAAGAAAGTTATGGTGAATATTGGTAAAAGTAAAGTCATGAGATGCACGAGGAGTGTCAATGTAGGAGTGAAAGGGGAGTTGCTTGAAGATGTTGAAAGGCTTTAGAATCTGGGGTCGCATGTATCAAGGAGTGGACGAGTGGATGCAGAGGTAAGTCATAGAGTGAATGAAGCAAGTAAATGTCTAGGTGGGTTGAAAAGTATAATGAGAAATAGATATTTGGGAATGAATGCAAAGAGAGGGATATATGTAGGTGTGATTGTGTCGACAGCATTGTACAGAGCTTAAACTTGGAATGCAATAGAGGATGAATAGAACAAGTTGAATGTAATGGATATGAGGTGTTTGAGTAGTATTATTGGTGTAACTAGAATATTTAGAGTACGAAATGAAGATTCAGACAGAGAACGGGTATTGAAAGGAAGCTGTCGGATAAATTCGATCAAAGAGCGTTGAGTTGGTTTGCACACATAGAAAGGATGAGTGATGAACGAATAGAGAAGAGAGTGTAGAGTGCAGAAGTGATTGGAGTTATAGGTCAAGAGAAATATATAGAAAGAGATGTATATATGGCGTAAAAAGAGCACTGAATGCACGTGGAATGTCAGTAGAGCAGGAAGAGAGTGCGCAAGAGATAGGATTGAGTGGGGGAAGATTGTGTTTAGCTGACACGGGCCAAAGGGATATCTCGCACCTGCTGGCTCAATGAACTGTGATGGACGGGTGTGAGGGGAGTTACTGTGTAATAAAGATGTGGGAGTAAACTAGCTCATTGTAGAATATAATTGCCGGCCTACCTTGTAGGGACGCAAGCAAGGTGGAAGAGGGGAAATGTGGCAACCCTTTATCCCCAAGGAACTAAGAGGAGTGGTTGAGGTATGTGTGGATCGTAGTGAATGCGTGCTCCTTGCTCGGCCACCACCCTTGCAAGGGGGAATGAGGCCAGGCGTGCGTATATATATATATATATATATATATATATATTTATATATATATATATATATATATATATATATATATATATATATATATATATATATATATATATATATATATATATATATATATATATATATATATATATATATATATATATTATATATATATATATATATATATATATATATATATATATATATATATATATATATATATATATATATATATATATATATATATATATATATATATATATATATATATATATATATATATATATATATATATATATATATATATATATCTATATATATATATATATATATATATATATATATATATATATATATATATATATATATATATATATATATATATATATATATATATATATATATATATATATATATATATATATATATATATATATATATATATATATATATATATATATATATATATATATATATATATATATATATATATATATATATATATATATATATATATATATATATATATATATATATATATATATATATATATACATATGTATATGTATATGTATATATATATATATATATATATATATATATATATATATATATATATATATATATATATATATATATATATATATATATATATATATATATATATATATATGTATATATATATATATATATATATATATATATATATATATATATATATATATATATATATATATATATATATATATATATATATATATATATATATATATATATATATATATATATATATATATATATATATATATATATATATATAGATATATGTGTGTAGATACATACATATATATATATATATATATATATATATATATATATATATATATATATATATATATATATATATATATATATATATATATATATATATATATATGAATTAATAGGAAAGATAATGGTTTATTTTTTAACCCCTCTCTCTCCAACTCATATATATATATATATATATATATATATATATATATATATATATATATATATATATATATATATATATATATATATATATATATATATATATATATATATATATATATATATATATATATATATATATAGTGGAGTTCCACAGGGTTCAGTTTTAGGGCCACTTTTGTTCCTTGTATATGTAAATGACCTACCAGAGTGTGTAAATTCATTCATGAATATGTTTGCAGATGATGCAAAGATTGTGAAGAAAGTAAAAAACGAGAACAATGGTAGAGAACTTCAGGAGGATCTAAATAATCTGCTTGAGTGGTCAGAAAAGTGGCTAATGAAATTCAATACTTCAAAATGTAAGGTAATGAGAATGGGTACAAGTGCAAGAAGGCCCAAGCTTGACTACTCGGTGGCTGGAGTACAACTTCAAGAGACAGAAAATGAGAGAGATCTAGGAGTAAACATACTGGCAGATTTGTCTCCAGAAATACATATAAATGGCATAGTAAGGGCAGCATATGCATTCTTATCAAATGTAAGGGTAGCCTTCAGGCACATGGACAAGGAAATGTTCAGAAATATTTATGTAACCTATGTGAGGCCAAAACTCGAATATGCAGCCCCCTTTTGGAATCCGCACTTGAAAAAGCACATAGCTAAGCTTGAAAAAGTTCAAAGACATGCCACGAAACTGGTGCCAGAAATACGCAATCTCAGTTATGATGAGAGGCTGAGGGAATTAGACTTACCATCACTCGAAGCTAGAAGAGTGAGGGGGGATATGGTGACAGTCTTTAAATTCCTTCATGGTTATGATAGAGTGGATAGGGATCGATATTTTGATATGGCTGGCTCTAGAACTAGAGGTCATAGTTTGAAGCTTCGTAAGAAAACTTCTTCGCAGGATGTAAGGAAATACTTTTTCAGTGTAAGAGTAGTTGATAATTGGAATTCGCTAAGCGAGGAGGTAGTTAATGCTATCTCAATCCATAGTTTTAAGGACAGGTATGATAAGTATCACTAAGTATAAAATGGAAGCGATCAGGAGACGGGAAGATACGAGCTTTGGGCTCTTTCCCGTAAACACAATTAGGTAATCACAATTAGGTAATCACACACACACACACACACACACACACACACACACACACACACACACACACACACACACACACACACACACACACACAGAAGCACACGAACACACACACAAACACACATTTTTACTCCAATATTCCGTTCATTCCAATTTCCCAATTAAATCAGGAGAAAAAATGAGCATCTAATATTGAATTCAGAGACTTAAAGATTAAAGTCATTTCTCATAAGGGGGCAGAATGTGACTCTCTCTCTCTCTCTCTCTCTCTCTCTCTCTCTCTCTCTCTCTCTCTCTCTCTCTCTCTCTCTCTCTCTCTCTCTCTCTCTCTCTCTCTCTCTCTCTCTCTCTCTCTCTCTCTAAGGAGAGCTATTCTTTTTTAATCAAATTCCTTAAAAAGAGATTCTTTTTCGAGAGCAGATTAAAGATAGAGGATGAAAAAAAAATATGATTTTTTTTTCAATTAATGAATAAAGAAAAGGTTCTGTCTATATAAACGATATTTTAATACAATACAAGAAGAATCCTATTATTATTATTATTATTATTATTATTATTATTATTATTATTATTATTATTATTATTATTATTATTATTATTATTATTATTATTATTATTATTATTATTATTATCATCATTATTATTATTGAACTACTATGTATGTGATCTAGTATTTTTCTTCCTGCATAATTCCCGGGACGCTTTATGCCCAACTGTGCATTCACTTAGCGATTCTAGTTTATAAGGGTTAGAAAAGAATATGATTATTCTCTCTCTCTCTCTCTCTCTCTCTCTCTCTCTCTCTCTCTCTCTCTCTCTCTCTCTCTCTCTCTCTCTCTCTCTCTCTCTCTCTCTCTCTCTCTCTCTCGGCAAAAGAGGAGATAGTAGAGTGTAAGAGCAATAAGTTGCATTACTTGCAGATAAATAAAAAAAAGGAACTGAAAGAAACATTAATGAAACTAACTGCAAATCAAGCAATATATCGGCACAAAAAACTATATGTTCAAGAGTATAGGATTAATATCTGTCTGCAAGTAATGATACATTCCTGAACAAAATTGATAATACTGACCATAAAAAGTCATTTTTGAAAACTATCTTCAAGGATATATATATATATATATATATATATATATATATATATATATATATATATATATATATATATATATATATATATATATATATATATATATATATATATATATATATATATATATATATATATATATATATATATATATATATAAGTAAAATGCAAGAGTATGCAACATAAATGAGTGTTTACAAAATGGAAACATAAAAACAGGCATAAATATATAAAGCATACAGAGAAAAACAGTCACACACACACACACACACACACACACACATGTATACACACCCATACACCTTCCAAATGAGACGCAGTATATTGTTGAGATCACCATGGTAGCTAAAATTGCAGCATAAAAACTGGGGAAGTCAGGTTTCAATATATCCCGGTCATGCTCGAGCCCTCTGCCAGTTGCTATTAGGTATGAGACACTGAAGGCAGAGGGGGACTGCCATTTCCTCGTCCCAATATTAACTTTAGACTGCTCTTGCAATACGCAGGGAACACAAGTGTGGTATTCTTTATCCCCCCCCCCCCTTCACCACGTAACTGGATTAAACTAAAGGAAAAAAAAAACGACGCGAGTCAGTATGGAGCAAATTTTTTGTTTTGTTTCCCTCTCAACCGTGTTATGTTAATGCACTTCGTCTTTGTATTCGTGGCCATGAATATGCATGACTTCATTGACAGCTCATTCGGCCGATGGTCCCTTCAGGGAGAGATCAAATTTTGTTACTTCAGTAAAGAGGAAAATGAGGAATAAGAGAAGCTGAGGAGGTGGGATTGCACGCATGTCTGATTGCAGACTCTGCTGCACTGCTATGCTTCCTATTAATGCTCTTTTTTTTTTAGAAGTACTAATTAGTCATAATAACTGTGATAATAATAACGACGACAATGATGAGAAATTATTATAATAATGTAAACGAAATAATAATAATAATAATAATAATAATAATAATAATAATAATAATAATAATAATTATAATAATAATAATAATAATAATAATAAAAATAATAATAATAATAATAATAATAATAATAATAATAATAATAATAATAATAATAATAATAATAATAATAATAATGATAATAATAATAATAGTAATAATAATAATAATAATAATAATAATAATAATAATAATAATAATAATAATAATAATAATAATAATAATAATAATAATAATAATAATAATAATAATAATAATAATAATAATAATAATAACAAAAATAGCCATCAAGAGTATCTGATATAGAAAATGCTTCTCTCACTACTGTACTACTATCTTGCATCACATTTTTTATATTATTTTTCAATAATAATATTACAGTTATATTACAGCATGAATTCACATGGTTCGAATTGGTCATTTATTTTTTTTTATCATAGATCAAGATTACAATCGAGCAGCTGGTATGAAAATACATACTAACAAATTAAAAATACATAAGTGGATATGCAGTACATTACGAAAAAAAAATCAAGCGCCATTAAAGCCACTGCAATTGTTTGGAATAAAACAGGGCTAGATCAAGGGCTGGAATTGAATGGAATTGTTGATAATAGTATTATATCGTAATCAGGAATACACCACCCTTGCGAAATAATAAATGGTGCTTAAGATAAATGAGAGGGAATACACCCACCTCGTCCATTTTAAGAAGAGAGTGGAAGAAATACGAAGCTGTAATATTAATGTCTTCATCCGCCACGATATTAGAAACATGTTTATCAGTCTCCTCCTTCACATGGCTCCCTCGTTTAATTAAAAGGAAGGCACAAATGTGCCAAGGCCGCCCTTGATATCTTTCATTAGAATAGACATTAATGAGAATTATGAAGAGTTCAAAAAGGTCCTCACACACACACACACACACACACACACACACACACACACACACACACACACACACACACACACACACACATATATATATATATATATATATATATATATATATATATATCTATCTATCTATCTATCTATTTATCTATCTATCTATATAATTATTTATTTACTTATTTATCTATTTATCTATTTTTCTTTTCATGAAGTTGTCCTTTAAGTTCAAGAATTAGTTACATTTAAGAAGAATTAAATTATTTAATCACTTGAGCATCATATCTATATCTACGGATAAATCTACCCCATGAAGAAATATATCTCGTGGAAATTATTTCAACTTGTTATATCTATAAAAAATATGTTTGAGTAAGAAATCTATTGACATATCAAATAATCTCTTAGGTTTCGACGACTATTTTTAAAACGTTAGCGTTGTTAAATGACATTAATGTGATCATTTCACATTCTCTCTCTCTCTCTCTCTCTCTCTCTCTCTCTCTCTCTCTCTCTCTCTCTCTCTCTCTCTCTCTCTCTCTCTCTCTCTCTCTCTCTTTCTATTTTGATAAGATGCTCATCTTCTTGATATTATTTTGCGGTTTATTCACAACTACGTAGTGAGTACTTCAGGACATTTATGGTCCTTTTTTTCTTTTTTTTTTACCGAAGTTCATTCATGGGTAGCTGTAAATGGTTCGTAATATGAGCAGAAAAAACGTTTCTTGACCATTACATTTACATGTTGCATTATGACGAGGAATGGTAAAGCGACTGACATTTTTATTGTGCTCCTCTTAGCCATCAAAAAAATAAAATCAGTTTAAAAGTAGAATTACTATTTTCTTTTTTTGAAAGGAAGACGATAGTGATCATTTATGGCATCATTGACATAATGGGAAAGAAAATACATTATAAAATAACCTTTTCAAAAGTTACGTGTTTAAAGAGGGCGGTGAAAAGACTTAAACAAAATAATGAACAGAAGAATGTTTATGGTAGCTTCCTAATTATTAAGTATTTACGCTTCAAGTATATTCTACCTTCCTATTTACGTACATCTCTTTTGCACAGACAGTGAAAAACACTTCATCAAAAAGCTTCAATGGCTCTGGTGAAACTGTTCACTACACATGGCTATTTTTTTTTCTACGTTTGATTTGTCGCTGTTAGTTCCCGTTTGAAAGTGAACACAACTAGAATGAAGGTGAGGAATTACGACCCAATGCTCTTCCAATCGTCCCGCCGTAGGCTTGAACGCGGGTCCATCACCTCCCGAGTGGTGCACTCTCTCGGTTGTATGGAATTATAGAAGCATGCACCGGAATTGCGGACGGCAATGCATATATGAACACAATAGGTAAAAGGCATTTCCTTACAACAACCCCGTAACAAATTCTCTTGTACAAGGTACAAATAAACAGATAAGTGCCACGCCCAGCTGTTTACTATTAATTCCCACAAGTAAGATAAGTAGTTCTACCTAACTTTTCACAATAGAGCGTTCACAAATGACAAGGTAAGAATGTTTGTCTGCAAGATAACATAGTAGCTAAAGTGATACCAATTGCCTCAAAGTAGTACGAAATCCCTCTATTATATATATATCTATATATATATATATATATATATATATATATATATATATATATATATATATATATATATATATATAATATATATATATATATATATATATATATATATATATATATATATATATATATATATATATATATATATATATATATATATATATATATATATATATATATATATATATATATATATTAATAAAACTGAACGTTAACATGCATTCAATAGTGGGCTTTTCCTATCCCCCCCCACACACACACATATATATATATATATATATATATATATATATATATATATATATATATATATATATATATATATATATATGTATATATATATATATATATATATATATATATATATATATATATATATATATATATATATATATATATATATATATATATATATATATATATATATATATATATATATATATATATATATATATATAAACTATATGCGTTTCGATTATCTAATCTCCATCAATTAATTCCATAAGGTGTTGCCTTCGTAATAAATTACTATCAGTTCTTATTGTTTGAGGCATCAAAATATTAAAGTATGTGAATCATACAGAGTTTAAAATGTTAAGGTAAAAAAAAAGTGATGCCTGACCATATATTTTTCCTGAACAGTTAATACAGAGAGACACATACACACACACCTTCAAGTTTTGGTCGAGGGCACAGATATTTTATTACATGCCCTCACTTTTATTGAGTTTTGCGTACAGACCATGTTTTCCCTTGGGACCACCACGATTTATGGCTAGGCACCTGGAACTAATGTGGGAGGCTTGTTTTCTGCAGTACGGCCAATGTTTGTAGAAAGTGTCAAGGAGATATATGACCGGAACCATGAGACTTAGCATCTGGCATCGAGTACCCGGAGAGGATGGGAAAGGCCAGGAAGTTAGCCATTTCCTAAACCACAAGAAACACAAACATGTGGCTCATACATATGTACATGCCCTGGAGAGTTACCCAGTAGCCACGCTCTGACCTGGAACTTTTCCGTTCTATAGGTTTGATGAAATAGCCCCGCCCCGAAATAGGGAGGGACTCCACTTTGAACCTGGCGTTGATTTGCAGGACTGGATGTCACTCGAGTTCATTGGCAGGATTGGATGTCAAGCCACGCCCTGCCCCGGGGGTATTTCAAGAACCACCCAGGGCAGACACAGTTAGTTAGAACTTTGCCCGGGGCACGAATAGATCATAGATTGTGATAGTCATAGGGTGGGGGCATTGAGGCGTCGAATGTGTTGTACTCTAGAATAAATTACGATAAAGGAATCACTGCTTGTCCATTCTTACCTTGTACCCGTCTGGTACTAATAATTATAACGTAGTAAATAAACTTACGTCAGTGGTGACAAACGGTGAGATAACCCAGTCATCTTACAAAGTGGTGAATTCAAATGGAAGTCCAAAATTCATACGACAACTTGGTGGCAGCGCAGTACGGATCATCACGCCTGGAAAACATACGAAGAGACTCTCATATCAGAAGAAACCAGTGCGAAGAAAAGAAAATGAGAATGGCAAACGCAGAAATCCAACATCTCCCAATTCAAGAAATGAGTGACGAGGCCAAACACCGGAGAATTCTCGAACTGGAGGAGCACGTGCGGCGCCTACAAACTTATGCCGACGCCGCTCCGTCGAGAAGGAACTTGGTCGACGCCGACAGAGAAACCGACGCCTCAAACATCGACGAACAGCCTGCCGCTCCGAGCCCCGTGGTGACACAGGGAACGCAGCAGGACAAGCCCCCACCCCGTGCCCTGGTTGTAAAGGAGCCTCGAGTCAAAAATTCACTTTTATACCTCGACGGCACAAATGTAAAAGACCTAGAATGTCCGTCCATAATTCCCGTGACCGACTTCCTGAAATACTTGGGTCTGCGGATGAGAAGTGACGAGTGGTCAAACAGAGAATATTATGAAACTTTTAAGGAACTATTCCTAAGATATTTCTTAGTAAGCCGAAGTGTGACCGGGGCATTGAGTGAAAATGCCCATTACAAGAAATATAAGTTGCCGGATCCGACCAAGAAGATGGCGATTCGTCGATTTTACTCGAGAGAAGAAGGAGAACCCCCTCCTTCCTTGCCTTCTGCCATGAAGTTCTTCAGGACCACCTCCTTAAAATAGCTAAGTACTTGTGATCTGTATCCAGTGAGTAATGGGACAATTAGTAAAAGAAATTGAGGTCGGTGGACGCCGCCATTTTATCTTGTAGTTATGCTTTGACTCAGCCAACCCGCCTATGAGGGGTGTGGCGCCTAATAAGTAGATAAAAGTAGAATTTCTGTACCCATTACTAACATGGATAATTTGTACTAATAGCTATAAGCAGTAATAAACTCCGTTTTTTGTTATAATTTGAGTAATGTAAAGAAATTGCGTTGGAAGTGTGTTCCATTTATTTGTATTAATGCCTAAATTGAATTTTAAGAACGCGAATGTATTGATTTTAATTGAAAATTTAATGCACGTGCAATCACTATTACGGTATATTAATTTCTTAAGCGTAAGAATTATAGTGAGTAATATACTTGAATCTG
>JAXCGZ010017975.1:27500-31563 GCA_037179515.1 Halocaridina rubra | reverse complement strand
GGAAAAATAATGACGAAAAAGAAATAGAACCCCCATCTTAAAGGATGCAGATTTAGAAAATTGGATTATATAATTCTTCCAAGACAAGTCTGAAGGAATAGAGCTGTCACCCTTCTTAGGAACAGGTTGCACAAGAGCATGCTTCCAAGATGAAGGATAGATTCTGGTTGAGAAAATGAAAAGAAAAAGACGGCAAAGCCCCATCTTAAAGATGCAGATTTAGAAAATTGGATTATATAATTCCTCCAAGACAAGTTTGAAGGAATAGAGCAGTCACCCTTCTTAGGAACAGGTTGCACAAGCGCATGCTTCTAAGATGAAGGAAAGATTCTGGTTGAGAAAATGAGAAAAAAAAGACGGCAAAGCTCAGGAGTAAGTTCATCTGCAAAATCCTTAAGGAACCTAACAGGAATACCATTGGGACCAGATGCTTTGTTCGTCATTAGCGAATGAAGAACCTTATGAACTTTGCACGAAGAAAGGATAAGGGAGGGCAAAGGGTTAGAGAGGGATAAAGAATGAGAGACAGGTGAGCTGGAATCATTTAAGGAAGAGTTGGCAGAGAAATGAGAACAATGAAAGTGGCTCCGTCAGTGGGAGAGCAAGCTATAGAGCCATCAGAACGAATGAGTGGGGGAAAGCTTAAGTTACAGAAGTTTTTGGAGAGGTTTCTTGGCTATGAACGTGAAACACTTATCAGTAGGAGAGAAGTTAAGGTTATTAATTCTGCTTCTTATAAAGGAAGCTTTACACCTTCGAATCCGAGCAGCACAGATATTCCAAGCTGTAATACAAGCAGAGCAATACGGCTTAGTCCACCAGACTACAAAGGTTGTATAAAGATGAATGGTCGCAGAGGCGTCCCTCCGACCGAGTAACATCAGTATATATTCCAGTCTCCTTCTTATGCAACCTCTGTGGTCTTGTGGACTAAGCTGTGTGGCTCTGGACTATAGTTCGTAGATTCGATTCCCTACACGAAAGGGAGATTAAACGGACATATAAAAATGCGTAATTGCATTACATTTATTTCAATAATAATAATAATAATAATAATAATAATAATAATAATAATAATAATAATAATAATAATAATAATAATAATAATAATAATAATAATAATAATAATAATAATAATAATAATAATAATAATAATAATAATAATAATAATAATAATATAATAATAATAATAATAATAATAATAATAATAATAATAATAATAATAATAATAATAATAATAATAATAATAAAAATTATAATTATAATTATAATTATAATAATGGTAATGATAATGATAATGATAATGATGATGATGATGAGGATGATGATGATGATGATAATAATAATAATAATAATAATAATAATAATAATAATAATAATAAATAATAATAATAATAATAATAATAATAATAATAATAATAATAATAATAATAATAATAATAATAAATAATAATAATAATATACAGTTAGAATAATTTTTACAGAGATATAGTATATTTACATACATATTCTACGTCCAATGAACTAGCCTGTTTCATTTCTGTTCAAATATGCAATAATTCTCTTCTCAGAGAGAGAGAGAGAGAGAGAGAGAGAGAGAGGAGAGAGAGAGAGAGAGAGAGAGAGAGAGAGAGAGAGAGAGAGAGAGAGAATCATATTATAAATACTGCATTGGAGAAGTTAGTCTTAACATCTCATTAAAGTATGAAGCAAATCGTCTTAAAAATTCTTGCTGAGGAAAGAAAAAACATAAATATCCATAGCAAATGCAGTGCCGCATTGCAAACTTTTGGAATTATGATGGATTAGTGTGCAAGACTGACAACAAGCATGCTATATTATGTAGAAAGCATTATTATGAGCACACATAGTCACACACACACACACCATATATATATATATATATATATATATATATATATATATATATATATATATATATATATATATATATATATATATATATATATATATATATATATATATATATATATATATATATATATATATATATATATATATATATATATATATATATATATATATATATATATATATATATACATATTTATATATATATATATATATATATATATATATATATATATATATATATATATATTTATATATATATATATATATATATATATATATATATATATATATATATATATATTTATATATTTATATATTTATATATATATATATATATATATATATATATATATATATATATATATATATATATATATATATATATATATATATATATATATATATATATATATATATATATATATATACACAGGGTGTCCCTAAAGTCTGGGCACACAGGCAAAATGCATATTTTCAATAAGAAAAATTTCGTCAGATACACTCTGTCGTTCTTAACGGGGTTTGTTCTTGACTATGCTTATTTCTTTAAACTATTTAACCATCTTTTCACCGGTGGAAAAGCCAAATGTGGTTCCTTTGGGATGAGACACCTGAGTGAACGCACCATAGATGAATTGACGGAATTGTAGAGTTTATAAGAACATAAGAACATAAGAATAGAGGACACTGCAACATGCCTACTGGCACACACGAGGCAGCTCCATTTTTGAATGGTATTTTCAGCATGTCTAACCTATTCTATTCTACTCTACTTATTTATTCTATTTTTCTTTTTATGATTTTTCTAATAAGCACTAACCTATTCATACCCACCCTACCTCTGTCATATGTCTATCTAATCTACATTTGAAGGTGTCTAAGGTATTGGCATTTACTATCCTACTAGGAAGCCTGTTCCATGCATCAGCTACTCCATTACCAAACCAATTTTTACCAATTATGCATCGGGTTCACGTGAATTTCCTAAAGAGCATCGAATTTTCCATCACAATTGGTGATAATCACTCTGATGATGCTATTTATTAATATTTCAATTAGATAAAATGTTGTTAAATGTTTTTTTATTGAAAATATTAATTTTGCATATGTGTCCAGACTTTAGGGACACCCTGTGTATATATATATATATATATATATATATATATATATATATATATATATATATATATATATATATATATATATATATATAAGGCGTAATTCGCATTGTAAAGGAGGTGGCCTAGTCAAAGCACACACCCTTTCACCAAATAATATTTTTTCTACATGTCAATATTTCATATATATATATATATATATATATATATATATATATATATATATATATATATATATATATATATATATATATATATGAATCATTTTATATATATATATATATATATATATATATATATATATATATATATATATATATATATATATATATATATATATATATATGAATCATTTATATATATATATATATATATATATATATATATATATATATATATATATATATATATATATATATATATATATATATATATACACACAAATAAGGCGTATTTCACTTTGTAAAGGAGGTGGTCTAGTCAAAGCACACACCTTTCACCAAATAATATTTTTTCTACATGACAAAATTTCCCATGGAACCCAATAGGGTGGCCACAACTGTACAAGGAAACAAAATGGAGGCAACAGAGCATACCAATGTCAAGAGCATTTTCACCCCAGCTATAAGCTGCTTTGCAGCGAAAAAAGGGGGCTGAAAATGTTTTCACTGTCCAATCCTTTTTACCTTCGTCTTATGACAAGCCTGGGATACGGGTGTACAATTCCTTCTCCACTACCAGCAAAGATATTTACTTATGACTTATGACATTGAATTCATTTTTCTTCTCTCTTTCTCTATCCTCGACATATGTTTCTCTATTTCTTCAATAATTAGTTCCCCGTGTATCGCGGTACACTTTGAGCTCTATTTTATCAGGCAGGAGGTATTGCAGAATCTTAGTGCTCTACTTGCACATAATGTATCTATTTAATTTAAAAAATGTTTCTTTTATTTACATAATAATAATAATAATAATAATAATAATAATAATAATAATAATAATAATAATAATAATAATAATAATAATAATAATAATAATAATAATAATAATAATAATAATAATAATAA
>JAXCGZ010017975.1:0-20000 GCA_037179515.1 Halocaridina rubra | reverse complement strand
GTAGTAGTAGTAGTAGTAGTAGTAGTAGTAGTAGTAGTAGTAGTAGTAGTAGTAGTAGTAGTAGTAGTAGTAGTAGTAGTAGTAGTAGTAGTAGTAGTAGTAGTTAGTAGTAGTAGCACGCAATGTCGACTTTGGTTTGTAACTCAAGTGGACCTTCATCTTAAAGCAACTAGAACCACTTTAAAACAGCATTAGATATGAATTCCTTTCAGCTTTGTCCAGAGGACACACCTGAATCAATGAATTGAGGGAACTGCTGACTTTACAGCCAAGATTACAAGGTCTGGGGCTATATGAACCATGTAAAAAGAGCCCCTTATGGAGTACCAAAATTCCATACAATGGACGTCTTTTTTGGTAAATCATATTCAGGCACAAAATAGATCACCGGTTGTCAAAGGTGATGATATTTAAGAATTAAGAATTCAGATTGACAAAAGTGAGGCAGTCGAAACAACTTCATGAACTTTAAAAAATAAAATCTAAAATGAAAGGGAAGATTTAAAAGGCTCATGTAGTTGGAGCCTCTAACTGGCTCAGAACTTTATCAATAAAGGCAAAAGGCTTCAGTCTAAGTAAACAAGAATTTACAGATGCCATTGCTTTGCAGCACTGATGGCCATTCGAGGGCCTACCCGATATGTGTCTATGCGAAAACCTATTCTGTTGCATGCCCTAAGGGAGGATTCATGCATACAGGGCATGTCGAAGTCCAGGATATCATTGCAAAGGTACTGAGAAAAGGTCTTCATGGATGTAACAACATAGTCAGTCTTTCATTTACATATTGGATATTGTATGCCTACATCGATACAGAATATTCTTGGATATTCATTACACACCTCTTATTAACCCTTCACATCTGACAAGTCATTACACTCTCCATCTCTGTTACTTTTTGCTTAATGTATTCTTCGTGCCCAGGCTCGGTGGGGGCTGTTTTATTTTATTTTATTCTTTTGGCCCGTCCTGGTGTCACAATCATAAAAAAAAGCAGAGTCTCACAAGACAGGTAACAAATCTAATGCGGCATGAGTGGACATAAGCGCCAGATTGGTCTGGACAGTGGGTAGGAAAACCCTCTCTGATATCAAAATTTTTGACCCACTGCCCCCAAGCACTTAAACCTGGCCACAAAATAACGAAAAGAACAATCTAATGCAGTACGTCTAAGAGAATCACCGACATTAAACAAGAATCATTCAATCTTTTAGTGTTTATTACATCAAGGGAATGGGACACAAAACCAGAATTTTCTGTAAAAACTAAGACGAAGGCATCAGATAAAAACAAGAGCTTTATAGTGCTTTTTAGGGCCATAGTTGCGATGCCGACTCTCTCTTTCTTAGATATGGTCTGTACTGCTTTGCCTTCCTGGGACAAGGTTAAACAGTAGAGAAAAATATGCTAAGTATCTAAGCTTTGAAAATGTTGTTCTTGAAGTAGAATTAGGATATAAGGCTAACTGCAAAAGTTAAATAAAAATAGTAGTAGTAGTAGTAGTAGTAGTAGTAGTAGTAGTAGTAGTAGTAGTAGTAGTAGTAGTAGTAGTAGTAGTAGTAGTAGTAGTAGTAGTAGTAGTAGTAGTAGTAGTAGTAGTAGTAGTAGTAGTAGTAGTAGGAGGAGGAATCTAAAAAGATTATTTTTTTTATAAACGCTATTCAATCTTACCTTTTACTTAAGCTGCCTTAACAAAAAGTAGCTTACCTGGAATAAACAGAAAAAATAATATTATCAAAATAATAATAATAATAATAATAATAATAATAATAATAATAATAATAGTAATAATAATAATAATAATAATAATAATAATAATAATAATAATAATAATAATAATAATAATAATAATAATAATAATAATAATAATAATAATAATAATAATAATAATAATAATAATTATAATAATTATAATAATAATAATAATTATAATAATAATAATAATAATAATAATAATAATGATAATAATAATAATAATAATAATAATAATAATAATAATAATAACAATAATAATAATAATAATAATAATAATAATAATAATAATAATAATAATAATAATAATAATAATAATAATAATAATAATAATAATAATAACAATAATAATAAAAACAACAACAATAATAATAATAATCATTATAATAATAATAATAATAATAATAATAATAATAATAATAATAATAATAATAATAATAATAATAATAATAACAGATAACTTACAAATCCATGAGTATAGCATATACACAAACATAACTAAGGGTAATCAATAAAAAAAAATATTCTTATAAGTACAAGTAAGCACAAAAGTAAACAAAAAAAATCTATGCATACGTGTGTATAAACCAATAAAGTAAATACAATAAACAGATCCGCTTAAACACAAAAACAAAACAAAAGCAATATAAAAAAACACACGATCATAATAAAACATAAACGCCAAACTATCAAATCAAACACACGTTAATAAATATATGTATACCGTAAAGCACACAAATAAAACAGTCATAAATTCGAAGAATGACCAAAACAATAAAATAAAACAATTATAAATAGGTAAAAAATATATATATATATAATCAAACAAAAACTAAAATTGCGTATAAGACAAGGAACAAAAGAACATAAGAAAATGACACTATAAAGAAATTACGCGAAAAAAAATTAAAACAAAACCGTCAAATACAAGAGAGTCATATATACGAATAAAACGTCAAATTAAAAATAACCCCAAAAATCAAAACAAAGATATGTAGCAGAGTCTTATATAGGCAATGCACTACAAAATAATAAAACACAAAGTCAGACAGACATATAAACACAATAGGCGAAATAAATAACTAAATTAAACACCTAATTACAAAAGCATAAACAAAAAAGTTAAATGAAACACACAGTTATAAATACGGTAACTAAATACACAAATCCAAAAGAAGTAATAAAACACACACACAGTCAGAAACATGCAAAACCACAAGCACTAAAATCTCCTTAAACAGAAGAGAAAAATAAAAGCATTCGAAAATTTTTTAAGGTAATGCATATATTCCCAGCACAGAATAATATGCATACAGAGACCCCCCTCATATACAGATTGGGGGGATGAAGGATGTATTCACATACAGACAAAGCAAGGGGGGGGCTTCAAATACTGGATTACAGAAGAGTCTTTTGTACCCCTAAGCCTCAATTATCACAGTTACAAAAGACTCATAACACTGTTAGAAAAGATGCGGTGTTAAGAATGGTGAAAATAAGATATACTTTATGGGATATTTCAACAGAATTATTGGGCAACAGGCGAGGAGATAATTATGATGACTGGTCAAAAAAAATTAGAACAGAACGATGAATATGATATTTTCAATCGTTTTTTTCGGCAATGTACATCCACGAATAGAATTATATGAGTACTGTATATTAATTCCCACAATAATTAGTGAGTGAGTATTTCATGGAAAACTATTGGGAATTAGATACAAGGGTCGATAAAAAGAAAACATGGGTGATTTTACAATTTTTCTTGTGTATGTTAGGCAATGCTTATCCACGAATAAAGTAGGGTGAGTATATGGATTTCTACAATTTGCCCATTTTTTGGAGTTCCTGGAATAATTCTAGGTAGGAGACTTCTTGATCCGGGGGTGAATGAAAAATATCATGCAAATTTGATACTTTTAAATGTGTTTTCAGTATGTGTACACGCATACATATGCATGTATGCACGCACACAGATATATATATATATATATTATATATATATATATATATATATATATATATATATATATATATATATATATATATATATATATATATATATATATATATATATTCACCCGAGTGAGATAGCGAGGTGGCTGGCTATATACTAAAGCAAGAAGAACTGAAGAATTAGGGATTCAACATACCAACCACATCTTCCTCAACTTCACCATTTGATACGTGGGAAGTAATATAATCTGGTAGGAAAGACAGCTCCCCTGTTACAATATCCCTTTTAGTTGTCTTTGGCTACAGACAGAGCATACTAGTGTGGAATATCCCTCATCCCCCCAAAAAAAACAGAACATTATTATATGAGTTCATAAATTCCCACAATAAGATATGTAAGATATTTTATCAACACTAAATTGGTTTATAACTATGAGTGAAGCCACAAAACACCATGTAACATTTAGTAGTCATCAGAAAAAAAACCTTTACAATAAAAGACACAGAGTACAACCTGCATAGTCCCCATATATACATATTGTAGAGTTAAAACCTCAAAAACACCTTGTCTGAAATGAGTGGAAACTCTGTAAAGATAAATTCCCTCCAAACATGTTTGTATAGATTAACAACCCTTTACACCACACATTGTAACTCTTTTCAAAACACTCTTTATTTATATACTTTGATTGAAACGAAAATGCCTTGAAAAGATGAGAACCACTCAGACCCTACAATACTCTAGGAGATATTAGCTATTTCTCGAAAACACCTTGTACAGCTGAAACACCCAGTAAAAAGTATAACTCCTCATAAAAACGAGACTACAAACAGATCATTTTTAAATGACTCCCCCCCCCCCTCAAAATACCTTGTAAAAATGAATGACCCAATAAAACAACTTACAAATCTTTACTAATTTCCCTAAAGAATAACATAGCATTCCAACCATCTTTGTAATGAAGAGGAGAGTCTCATAAATATATTCTAATAAAAACCCAGATACCATTGCATAATCCTCAAAAACATTACGTATAAATCAATAACTCCATAAAACACCTTGCAACTCATCATAAAACACTAAAAAAATTATAATTCCAGAAAAATACTTTGTATCGATGAATATCCCAAAAGATTCTTGTAGTGAAAAGCCCATTACAGCCATTGTCATGTTGGAAAACGATAATTAAGAACCTTAAGAATGTATTTCGTAAGTTAACAGTGGAATGTTTATCTTTAATTGTTAACCCGTATTCTCTAACCTAACCATTTTTCTCTTACACATATTAAATCGTGTATAGAAGGTAGCTTAATGTCAGAGATAAAGGTCAGATGTCTGCGTTAAAGAGAATGTAATATTCTGGTCAAAGGTCATACAGCGTGTCATGGGTCAAAGAGGAGATTAGATCGATAGATAATGAGGGGAAACAAACCTTCATATTTACACTGTTCTGCGTGTTCTCGAGGAAAGTAGCCGCTATTTTCACGTCGTGGCTCAACATAATAGCCTCTGAAGTACCCCCGGGTACGCAGCCGGGCGCCCCCCCCCCTGGGGCCCCGCAGCCGCCAGACAGCTCCCGGCGGACGGGGCCGTCCGACCCGGATGCGGCCGCGCGTACCACGACTGCCGTCGGGGGGTGGCGTGCGAATTAAGTTGCGATTTAAACCTGCCTTCTTAACATACAAAAAAAAATATATTTATCTTGCCAATCATCTTCTTCATCATTATCATTATTCAGTTCTATTAATGTTGTTACTTTGTGATGATGGTGATTATTATTATTATTATTATTATTATTATTATTATTATTATTATTATTATTATTATTATCATTATTATTATTATTATTATTATTATTATTATTATTATTATTATTATTATCATTATTATTATTATTATTATTATTATTATTATTATTATTATTATTATTATTATTATTATTATTATTATTATTATTATAATTATTATTATTATAATTGTTATTGTTATTGTTATTATTATTATTATTATTATTATTATTATTATTATTATTATTATTATTGCTATAATTATTATTATTATTATTAGTATTATTATTATTATTATTATTATTATTATTATTATTATTATTATTATTATTTTTATTATTATTATTTTTATTATTATTATTTTTATTATTATTATTATTATTATTATTATTATTATTATTATTATTATTATTATTATTATTATTATTATTATTATTATTATTATTATTATTATTATTATTATTATCATTATTAGTTATTATTATTGTTATTATTATTATTATTATTATTATTATTATTATTATTATTATTATTATTATTATTGTAATTATTATTATAATTATTATTATTATTATTATTATTATTATTATTATTTTTATTATTATTAGTACTAATATTAATACTATTATTATTATTATTATTATTATTATTATTATTATTATTATTATTATTATTATTATTATTATTAATATTATTATTATTATTATTATTATTATTATTATTATTATTATTATTATCATTTTCATTATTATAATCATTTTCATTATTATAATCATTATTATTATGTCACGGTCTGAGGTCAGCAAGAGCATGCACTCAGGGTATCGATTACATCTGCCAAAACAAGTCCTTCGCAAGAAGGCAACCGTCCTAGCCCTTAGTAGAAAAGGGAGTCCGTGACGTAAAACCGGAACAACAACAACAAAATATTATTATTATTATTATTATTATTATTATTATTATTATTATTATTATTATTATTATTATTATTATTATTATTATTATTGTTATTATTATTATTATTATTATTATTATTATCATTATTATTATTATCATTATTATTATTATTATTATTATTATTATTAAAGTGGCCAACAGTACCTTAGAGCAGTGTTCTTCAACCTTTTCTAAGTTCATGCACCCTTCTGGGAGCGGCTGAGAAATTCATGTACCCTAGCTCAAAAAATCACGTCTTAAGTATTAGGTGTCTATTTTAAACATAGTTAATAGCTACTCGGTCCTAAATAATCATGACATACGACCTATATCACTAATGTAATACACAAATCTATAATACTTTAATCTCAATTTAAATTAATTTCTTACTTGACACTTATAGTTTTCTTCCTAAAACACCTTTTCGTACTGTTCACTCTCATACGCATTGGCCATGTCATGTACCCCTCAATGTACTCCAAGCTTTCCAGGTACCATTTGAAAATATTCATGCACCCTGGGGTGCACCATGCACC
This sequence comes from Halocaridina rubra, assembly GCA_037179515.1. Taxonomy (NCBI): domain Eukaryota; kingdom Metazoa; phylum Arthropoda; class Malacostraca; order Decapoda; family Atyidae; genus Halocaridina; species Halocaridina rubra. The sequence goes on along the minus strand of JAXCGZ010017975.1, from coordinate 13,032 downwards.
CAGGTTGACTATCACTCCCTCAGAGGAAGAGCACGTAATGTTGGAAACTGAAGAGCCTGACAAAATGCAGGCTCTATACATCCGCTGGGCATTAGGATGGACATCAACCTTAATCCTACAGCTCCATTTTGTATGTGTTCACTCTCATTCGAATCTGGACTAATCGTGACACATAAAAAGGCCGAGTAATAAAGAATCATTACGATTACGCAATTCACTTTTGTATGCCTAGGAGACGGGTATCCACGAGCTATACTCTTTCCATTTGCAAAAGCTAGAATTGTATTTAAAAAGCCCATCAAGAATATATTTTCAACTAAACACCAATCGGTACGCCTGCTTTTCGAAAAAAAAAATACCTTTGAAGACATGGCACCAGCCACCCGTTGAAATACTACTAATGAAGGTATTACGGATTAAACTAGAACTGGTCCAGACAGCTCTTGGTTGAGTCTTCCCCCAGGATGGTTCTTTCCTTACGTCTACATCTACATCAAATATTCTGGAGTATTCGTTACACATCTCTTGCTATCTCATTACATTTGACAAGTCACAACACTCCCCACATCTGTTTCGTTTGCATTCTTTGTTCCTCATATTTGCTATATTTATGGAAGGTCCACAGCTAATGGTCCCCAGTACACAGCGTAAAGGGGTGCTAAGAATCTCCAGGGATCTTGTTGACTCCATTACTGGCTTGAGGGTAGGAAAGCCTGATGGTAGTAATGGTTTTGCTCTTAACCTTGCACCTCCTGATAGATCTGCTTCTTTCACTCTTCACTATTCTAACAGTAATGCCCCGTACTCTAATCTCCTGTCTATGGAATAGCACTTGGGTACCTCCCTCTCTAACCTCCTCCTTCTCTCTGAAACCCAGCTGTCTAGCCATGCTTCCATTGACCCATTTCAAATCTCTCACTGTAACCTGTATTCTCGTTTTCGTTCCAAAGGTGGGGTCTGTTCCTATTGCAACACTAGTTCTCCTATTACAAGGCTCTTGGACCTTGAATATTCTGACTTTCATGTTCTCTAGCTGAAAATCTCTCTCTCCACTACCACTATATTCCATTGCTTCTGCTACTTTTCTCCAAACTCCACTGCCTTTGTGTCTTTCTTTGAATATCCGTCCTCTTGCCTAGAGTCCTTGCTAGCTTATCACCCACATGCCGAAGTTCTCTATATTGGAGACTTTAATTGAGGCTCTCTCTCTTTCTATTACTCATGATCTGGAGCAAATTATTAAACATGCTATTCGTGTTCCCGATTGACACGAACATGCAGCCAACACTCTTGACATATTTCTTTGTTCGAACCCTTCAAACCACTCTTATTCTGTGTTTTCCCCTCTTGATAAATCTGACCACTCTGTGATCTAAATCTCTACCTTTTTTACTCCCCCTCCACCAATCCCTCCTACTCAACACCACACCCAACGTGAAGATTTGCATAACTTCCTCTTTGACTTCCCATAGGATGACTACTGCTTTTGGTCCTGCAACCCTGATCAGGATGCCCTAAAAGTTGACAAAATCATAACCTCGGGAATGGCCCTCCTCTACAAAAACTTTTTCTCCCACTAAACCTTAGCTTGACCGTGCCTGCTCTATGGCTATTCAGGCCAGAAATTGGGCAAGCCGGTTGTAACAAGCCTCTCCCTCTAATTTAATTCACTCTGCTTTTATTGTAGCTAGGAATCGCTGTAGTACTCAGATTCAAAGGTCTAAGGCTTCCTTTATAAGAATGATAGTTGATGACCTTAACTCCTCTCCCACTGACATAAGTTTCTGTAACTCAAGGTTTCCACCTTTCATTCGTTCTGATGGTTCCATAGCATGCTCTCCCACTGACAAATCCACTCTCTTTGGCTCGCATTTTTCTGCAAACTCTTCCTTACATGATTCGAGAGCACCTGTCCCTCAATCTTTACCCCTCTCTAACCCTATACCCTCCGTTATCCTCTCTTCATGCAAAGTTCATAAGGTTCTTCACTTGCCAAAGATGAACAAGGCATCTGGTCCTGATGGTATCCCTGCAAGGTTTCTTAAGGAGTTTGCAGATGAATTGGATTCCGTTCTTTGCCGTCTTTCTTGTCTCATTCTCTCAACCAGTATCTATCCTTCAACTTGGAAGCATGCTCTTATGCAACATTTTCCTAAGAAGGGTGAAAGATCTATTATTTCAAACTACCGACCTATTGCCCTATCCTCTTCTATCGCTAAAGTTTTCGAAACTTTGCTCAATTCTCACTTCATAAAACGTCTTTAATCTAACTCGCTTATCTCCAATCACAAGTACAGCTCCTACAAGGCAAGATCCACTTTTGACCTCCTATCCTATCTTACTCGTGTATGGTCATCTTCTCTTAGGTACTATGGGGATTCCTTTTTCGTCGCCCTTAATATCTCTATGGCTTTTGACAGATTCTGGCACAAGGCTTTGTTGGCCAAACTCCTTGCATATTGCTTTACTCATTCTCTGTGTTCTCTGATTTTCAGTTTTCTTTCTGACCGTTTTATATCCGTGGTCATTTCTTGTTACCAGATGTGTTCCACAGGGATCTGTTCATTTACCTACTCTGTTCCTTCTCTTCATTAACTAAATTCATCAGTCTCCACCCTCCTCTCTTCTCCACGCCTTTGCCAACGATTCTATCCTTCATTTTCCTCTGCCTTTACTTCACAACCTTCATCTGTTACTCGTCATCAGTCTTGTGTAACTCATTCTTCTACTCTCAACTCTGATTTGCAGAGGGTATCGGAGTAGGGTGCCCCAAATTTAGTTAAATTTGATGCCTCCAAGGCAGTGTCTGCCTATCCCTTCATCTTTTTTTCCATCTGATAGCCCTATTGTTTTCATAACTAAAGAAATTTACCCTCCTAATTCTATTAACATATTAGGAATCTAGATAGCCTCTCAACTTGTATTGAAGAAATCACATAATCCAAATTTCTAAATCTGTATCCAAAAAATTGGGGGTCTTTTTCGCTTTCGGCATTACTTTTCTAATTTTTAGTTACTTAAAATCTATAAAGATTTTAGCCGTACCTGCAGAGAAAACTGCTTGCATATCTGGGGTGCTCTTCATATACTTATCTCCTTGATAAGGTTGAATCTAAGGCAGTCAGATTCATTAATGCCAATTCTCTTTCTTTTAATCTTGATTCTCTTTCTCTTCACAGTAAGGAATCATTCCTTTCTCTTTTTCTGTCTCTACTACTTCCATCGCTGCTTTGATGAGTCTGCAAGCTGCATCCCTCCCTCACTGCCGAGGCCAAGTAACACTCGTCAAACGGCCTCGTCTTCCAAGTACTGTGTGGAGATTTGTGGCTCGCGGACTGGTTGGTGCAGCGACTGCTTCTTCCACTCCACCTCCAGACTCTAAATGCCTCTTCTCCCTCTTGTCCTTCCTAAGTCTTTTAACCTATCTTCTTTCAAAAAACGGATCCATCGTCATCTTAGGGCCTATTCCTGCCATATCTCTTAGATCTTCAGTACTTCGACTATTCTTTCAGCGTGTCCTTTCCCTGTTGTGTATCATTACATCATCTCAGCCTTGTACTTAACCTTTTGCTAATTTTCGTAAATGTTTTCTTCGTAATTGCTTTCTTCGTGTCTGTTCCTTGTTGATGAGGGCAATTTTCTTCACTCTTCCGGTGTCACACTCATAAAAAACGTTGTTGATCTCCTTCCCTACCAAATGTTTTCCTCTAATTGGCATAACGAGGCCAATTACGCGAAATAAAATATTCAACAAACAAATAAATTGACATGTTATGACAAAACACATGACAATGCTATGGTTGCTTAGAGCAAAAAATGCAGCATGTTTAAAAATTGAACTAATATAACTCTGTACATGTGTATGTACAGTATGTACGTATAACATAAATACACAACCTTAATCCCATAATTTCAAGGTATATATATATATATATATATATATATATATATATATATATATATATATATATATATATATATATATATATATATATATATATATATATATATATATATATATATATATATATATATATATATATATATATATATATATATATCAGAACAGCTTCATAGATTGTTGATGTGCTTCGTGTGTGTATTCAAAAAACATTTTTTTTATGTGTGCGAATGTGTTCATGAGTGTTATTGTGTTGTTTCATTGTGTGTTCAAATACTCGAAGAACAATTTGAAAATTTATTCTGATAAAACATTTGTTTGTGTATGTGTGTACGTACGTCTGCATGCGCTTTTTGTGTGGATTTATATTATTAAGATGCACGAATATATTAAAGAAAATGACTTGGAGGGTGTCTGATGAAAGTGTCCTGTGCAAAAATGTGTTTGCAAATGCATGATCTATATGTTTAATACTTGTGAATGAACAAGAATGCCAAATATATGGATATCTATGACTCGAGGGTTCGCGCCCCATCACGGACTGAGGTTAGTAAGGGCATACACTCAGGGTAACGATTACATCTGCCGAAACAAGTCCCTCGTAAGAAGGCAACCGTCCTAGCCCTTAGTAGAAAAGGGAGTTCTTGACGTAAAGCCGAATCCATCAATCCATCCATATATGCTTGCACGCATGTTCTGAGTGTTCGAAGATATGCATACACCTGAGAACGGCTGAAAAAATTGGGGGAATTTATTTTTGTGGATTTCTGAATAAAACGTTTCTAGACTAGTACACATAGCATTCGCGTGCCTGTAGTCTTTATCTAAAGAAACAGCTACAAAATATTATTTTATAATATTAAGAAACACGTTCCGTTTTAATACATATATAACTACATCAATCTTTCCCTCTCTAAATGAACAAGAATTATTAATGTCTATTTATTCTAACATAACTTACCGAACTTAGAAAACACGTCTCTCTAACCTGAAACAAAAAGCATCAGAGAAGCACAGGTAATTGAAGAAATATACACAGAACAGTGTACAGAAATACTTTTAATTGTTACTTTTTTTTATGAGTGTGACAACGGGACAGGCAAAAACTGCCCTTATCAATAAAGGCCCGGGCACAAGAAAGCGCCAAGATGAAGGAAAAGAAAAATTTTAAGGACAAGGCAGAGAAGAGGTAATATCACACAAAGGAAAACGACAGACAGAAAAAAATAAACAGTCAAAGTACAGAGGACCCAGAGATACACACAAAGATTACACCAATCTATTCCTCCCTCTAAATGGGCCTATAGGAAGGACGTTCCAGTCACCTTAGCCTGCCCTAGAATATCACGCCCTTTCTCTCGAGTTTTCATGAAACATTCATAAACGTTCCCTACTCAAAATGTTCCCTACTCAAAATGTTCCCTACTCAAAATGTTCCCTACTCAAAATGTTCCTTACTCAAAACGTTCCCTACTCAATATGTTCCCTACTCAAAAGAAATGTACTCACCATTAGCAAGTAATTGGTGTCTCTGCTAGGTGTGATCCACTTCTGTTGCATACACCAATCTCTTCCTCTCACATATGACAAGGATGTTCATCCTTACTTGACTTGGAATACATACAACTTCTACCACAGAAACATACAGCATTCTTGAGAATGTCTCTCTATATAAACGATATTTATTAAAAATCATAAAATGTTTCACTTGCTGAATCTACATTTAGTTGTACTACATAAGCTTGTATGTATCTTAGTTGATGATGGCTTAAGGGTTAATGGGTTTAGTTCACTTGACATTTAACAGACTATATAAGATGCTAATTTAATAGGTACTTAAAATAATTACCGATACTGATTTAAGTTCAATGCACAAATCCTTGAATTTATTCAGATGATTAATTATCCATTGATATAATTATCAAATGTGATTGGTTTCACGTCACGGACTCCCATTTCTACAAAAAAAATGTAAAACATTATTAGGATCCCTTGATATTTCACTTCCTAAACAGAAATAGAATGAATTTCCTATAGAAAGTGAAATAGTAATATAATATACGTAAAATGACAAGAAAAGCTTTACCGGTGTGCATTTTGTATAATATGCTAAGAAAGATTGACACGAGTATTCTCCTTCCAGAATAGACTTCTAATAAAACCTGAAAATGTTTTCCTTTTCATCGAATAATATCATTAAGAAACATTCAACTAAATACAAGCCAAAAGGACTCAAAGCATGTCTAACATTTTATTCGTCTAATCAATTATATAAAAAAAAAACTGTTTGGCTCCAAGATCTCTCTCTCTCTCTCTCTCTCTCTCTCTCTCTCTCTCTCTCTCTCTCTCTCTCTCTCTCTCTCTCTCTCTCTCTCTCTCTCTCTCTCTCTCTCTCTCTCTCTCTCTCTCTCTCTCTCTCTCTCTCTCTTTTTTTTTTTTTTTTTTTTTAAGCCAGAGTACATTCTCCATGCTGTTCTTTGGTGCAAGTACTACCTTCCTCGACCAAGGTTTTAGGAATTTTATGGGTTTCTTGAGAGATAGTCGGGTTTTCCGAGAAATATAATGATTAAAAAGATAATCTATTAAAGTAATATAGACCGAAGGATTACAGAGAATTATATCTGCAGAATAGATTATTATCCCAGCAATTTAATGATCAATCTGTCTTGCCATAAACTCTGTGTATGTGTGTGTGTGTGTGTGTGTGTGTGTGTGTGTGTGTGTGTGTGTGTGTGTGTGTGTGTGTGTGTGTGTGTGTGTGTGTGTGTGTGTGTTTTAAGGCTCCTAAGACAGCAACATTTATAACGAGGGTTCCTCCTTTAGAAAGGTTGAGAAAGGCTGGGTAGCAGAGATGCCAAAAGTTTGGTAGCTAATCGAGTATTCTTGCAATCGGAGTCATGGTTGGCTACTTTTCAACAATGATACTTTTCCTTTGTTTTGTTTTGGGGCGTTTCTTAAGTATCGAGACTTAATTTGCGTTTATTTTTACCTTTTTTCACGGCAGCAAATTGTTGTAAAAATTAGGGACAAATTTACGCTGGCTAAAAATCTTGCAAAACGTGGGAAATTTTTACGGAAGGATGTCCGGTCTTTTTTGGAATTACAAAATGCACAAACATTGCGTAAGTAAAACTCATTGATTGTTTCGTATTCATGTAGTGAACTCGGGACGTTTTGGGTGCCAGTTAAACGCTTTTATCTTTCGTTAGAAAAGAAGAAAAATAAACTACAATGGCATAAAAAAAAATACATATTTTTGTATAATATGAAGTACACATTTGTATATCTAAGAATGTACCTGTGTGCACACGTCCTTATGTACTGTATTTGACATAATAATTATAATAAGAGTTACATAATGTCTTGTGTGTATTATACGTATCTCGAAAACTAAACAACTACACGTATCACAACCCTCACGACACACACACACACACAACACCGCGCGTTCAGTGACACACGGAATTGCTCCTCTTAAATTTTATACTGTTTCGAGTGACTAAAGTGCTTAGTGGAAAACTTTACCATAATTTCCAAAAATCTGAAATCCTGCAGAGTATTGTGAGTACAAAAACTAATATTTGTTGTAAGACGAGACTGTTCATATTAAAGGAAAAAAATTGAGAACTTTTTCGTGAGGAAGAGAGAGAAGCTGCCGTCCAGTTTCTGCCTTGAGGGAAATCTAGAAGAGTTGCCAGACGTGGAGCCTCACACCACATTACCTAATTTTTTGTGTAAACTGGGGAAAGCTCTTAAGCCGTTTTACCTGATCCTGTGGTTCTATATATTGTTAAAAACAGTATCCTTCCCATTTATATTAACTAGTTAGTTAGTTTGATACACGAAAAAATTGAATAATAAAAGAAAAAAAAATTACCAAATACCCACCTGTCAACAGTACTGAGTTAAGTTGCCAAGTAGTACAGCAGTCCTATTTTCTTCATTTTTTTTGCTTTTCTTTTAGCTTTCTCGTTTGCTATTTTGTTATTTTGTATATATATTGAGTTAAATGTAAAGTCTAAATCCCGTGATAACATATCTTGGTTAGCAAGTCAGTTTATCAGTTAGGAAGAATATATAACAGAAACAGGTGGGTGCCACCTCGAACACAAATTCGAATTTTCCTTCAGGTTTGACTTTTGTTTTTCTTTTTCTTTTTATACTTAAATTACCATGGTCAAGTTTTTAAGTTAAGATGTGTGTTACCAGAAAGGAGACAAACTGAGTCACTAAATAGCACTTATATGGAGATATAAAAATTCTGTGTGAAGGTAAATTAGAAGTTTTTCTCTTTTCTTTTTTTTTTCCTCTTTCTCGTCTTCTTTCTATATTCTGTGAGAGGGAGAACATAAAAATGAAGCCATCTCTGTCCCAAACCTCTCCCACCCATGGGTCGGGAGAAGGGGTAGTCATCAGAGGACTTAAACAGAGAATCAAGAAGTTAGAGGAAATGGTTACAAGCCTTGATGATAAAATTCGGAATATGGATGGAGAAATGAAAGAGAATGAAACACTCAGAGAACAAATAAGATCTTTGGAGGAAGCAAATAAAGCACAAGGGCAGGAGAGAAAGGAACTAGAAAAAAGAATAAAGAAGCTGGAAGGGGAAAAGAGTCAACTAGAATCTAGAATTTCTAATCAAGAAGATAAAAACAAACAGCTAAATGACAACCTAAAGGAATTAGATGTTAGTTCACTGCTATCTTCTGAGAGAGACGAGATTGCTGCTTGGAATGTTCAGATTAAGGAAAACATTGAACAGTTCAGAAAAGAGTTCCAGGAGCTGAATATGGAAAATGATGCCATGAAAACGTCCTTTGCTGATGCACTAAAGGGGAATGTGGCAGTAAAAGAGGCTGTAAAGGTGGTGGCACTGGAAAACATACAAACAGTTGACTATAAAGAGACAGTAATCGAAAAAATGAAAGACGTTGTGATGGAAAGGGCAAACCCACTCATCAGACAGGCACTTGATAAGGAGAAGACAGTGGTAATCTCAGGCATAAGTGAATCCCAGGAGCCAACATGGCAGGGGAGACTTGAAGAAAATAAAGCTAGGGTTGTAGACCTGATAAGAAAGCTTGGAGTAGTATGTGGTCCTGAGGATATTGTAAACATACACCAACTAGGTAAATATTCGAGGGAAGGAAAGCCGAGACCAACAAAAGTAACCTTTGAGAGAGGGGAGACATGTAGGGAAATATTGTTGAGAAAAAAAAGTCTAAAAGACCTTCAAGAATGCAAAGAAGTGTTCATTAGACGATACAGAACACAGGAAGAGATGGGAAAGATCAAAAACTTGTTGCAAGAGGCAAGAAGGTTAAATGATGAAAGAAATGAAGAAGAGAAGAAAAATTTTCGTTACGGAATACTTCCAGACAAAGGGGAGATAAAGAAGATAATGACAGAAGATCAGGGGATGGGGCCTCATTAAGATTGTTATACACAAATGCTGATGGATTAGCTGGTAAGGCAGTAGAATTAAAAGATAGGATTCACAACAGTAAGGCAGATATAGTAGCAATTACAGAGACTAAGTTGAGTGAGGACATAAACAGTGTCACAGTTTTTCCTAAGGGCTTCAGAATACTAAGGGTCGAAAGATCTGAGAGGACTGGTGGAGGGATAGCACTGCTCATAAGTGAGAGGATTCAAGTTGAAGAGATAAACTTGGCTATAGAAAGTGAGTTCAGGGAATTTCTTGTTGCTCGCATAAATACTGGGTCAGAGAGCATTATAATAACTGTTGTATACAACCCACCAAGGAACCAAAATAGGCTTGAAATTTATGAGGAAAGTCATATAGGTACGATTGAAGTCATAAACTCAGTTGTTAACATGGCGCGGGAGAAAAAATGTAGGATTTTGATTATGGGAGACTTTAATCATAAAGAGATAGATTGGATAAATCTTGACCCACACAGTGGTGAGGACTCCTTTGGGGCAAGATTCCTAGATTGCGTACAAGGGAATTTCCTACACCAACATGTAATGGAACCAACAAGAGCCAGGGGTGGGGATGAGCCATCACTACTTGATCTGGTGTTCACAGATAATGTGTTGGATATTGAAAATATTGAGTATGAACCACCAATTGGAAAGAGTGACCACTGTGTGTTGTTGATGGAGTATATCATTGAAGACATTCTTCCTGAGAGTAGAGGCACTGAGGACATGAGGAGGAACTATCAGAAAGGAGATTACATCAAAATGAATGAGCTTTTTGCAGTTATTGACTGGAGAACCTTATTTTACAACAAATCTGTACAAGAAATGTATGACATCTTTTGTGAGAAATATGGGAAGATAGTAGATTGCTGCATACCTGTCACCAAAGTAGGTGTAATTCATGCCAGAGAGAAATGGTTCGATAATGGGTGTAAAAGAGCTAAGGAGTGGAGAGACAAATGCTGGAAAAGGTATAGGAGGAGAAAAAAACATAAATGCCTGGCAAACCTACAAAAGAGCAAGAAATGACTACCTAAGTAAAAGGAGAGAGGCAGAGAAAGATTATGAGAGGGACATCACCAGGAAGGCTAAAGAAAATCCCAAGCTTTTCCACAGCTTTATCAGAGGAAAACTGAAGGTAAAAGAACAGGTTTTAAGGCTAAAGAGAGCGGATGGAAGCATCACTGAGACGGACGAAGAGATCTGCAAAGAATTGAACAAGGAGTTTCAGTCAGTATTTACAGTAGAAAATACCCCACCCCCTCAGATTGCAGTGATAGAAGCTCAAGGGCCGGTATTAGAGAACATCAACCTTACAGCCACAGAGGTATGCAAAGCGCTGATGGATTTAGATGTTCATAAAGCTACAGGTCCTGATGACATATCCCCTCATGTGCTTAAAAAATGCGCAAACACAATATCAGTGGCACTAAGTATCATATTTAAGGAGTCATTGGAGTCGGGGGAGATTCCAGGATGCTGGAAACAAGCAAATGTGATACCTATCTTCAAAAAGGGAAGGAGGGATACGGCTCTGAACTATAGACCAGTTTCCTTGACCAGCATAGTTTGCAAACTTATGGAGAAACTACTAAGGAAACATATCTCTCTTCACTTGGAATCCTTCAACTTTTTGTCAGTGAGGCAACATGGCTTCAGAGAAGGAAGATCAACAGTAACAAACTTATTAGAATTTTATGATGAGGTAAGCCAAATCTTACAGGAAAGAGAGGGCTGGGCAGATTGCATATTCCTAGACTTCCAGAAAGCGTTTGACACTGTTCCACATGGGAGACTTATTAGGAAGCTGCAATCAATGGCTAGAATAGGTGGAAATGTCTTGGAATGGATAAAAACTTACTTAGAAGGAAGGGAACAGAGGGTTAGAGTAAGACACTCAGTGTCTGAATGGAGAAGAGTTAGTAGTGGAGTTCCACAGGGTTCAGTTTTAGGGCCACTTTTGTTCCTTGTATATGTAAATGACCTACCAGAGTCTGTAAATTCATTCATGAATATGTTTGCAGATGATGCAAAGATTGTGAAGAAAGTAAAAAACGAGAACAATGGTAGAGAACTTCAGGAGGATCTAAATAATCTGCATGAGTGGTCAGAAAAGTGGCTAATGAAATTCAATACCTCAAAATGTAAGGTAATGAGAATGGGTACAAGTGCAAGAAGGCCCAAGCTTGACTACTCGGTGGCTGGAGTACAACTTCAGGAGACAGAAAATGAGAGAGATCTAGGAGTAAACATATTGGCAGATTTGTCTCCAGAAATACATATAAATGGCGTAGTAAGGGCAGCATATGCATTCTTATCAAATGTAAGGGTAGCCTTCAGGCACATGGACAAGGAAATGTTCAGAAATATTTATGTAACCTATGTGAGGCCAAAACTCGAATATGCAGCCCCCTTTTGGAATCCGCACTTGAAAAAGCACATAGCTAAGCTTGAAAAAGTTCAAAGACATGCCACAAAACTGGTGCCAGAAATACGCAATCTCGGTTATGATGAGAGGCTGAGGGAATTAGACTTGCCATCACTCGAAGCTAGAAGAGTAAGGGGGGATATGGTGACAGTCTTTAAATTCCTTCATGGTTATGATAGAGTGGATAGGGATCGATATTTCGATATGGCTGGCTCTAGAACTAGAGGTCATAGTTTGAAGCTTCGGAAGAAAACTTGTTTGCAGGATGTAAGGAAATACTTTTTCAGTGTAAGAGTAGTTGATAATTGGAATTCGCTAAGCGAGGAGGTAGTTAATGCTACCTCAATCCATAGTTTTAAGGACAGGTATGATAAGTATCACTAAGTCTAAAAATGGAACCGATCAGGAGACGGGAAGATACGAGCTTTGGGCTCTTTCCCGTAAACACAATTAGGTAATCACAATTAGGTAATCACACACACACACACTTAATATGACTGAAGAAAATAGAATACATTATAAAATAACTAACATCACAAGACACGAAGAGAAACTAAAATAAAGTTTTATTGACCACGATTTTTTTGTTCTTTATTTTGAAGATGCAACTGCAATTAAACTCAAAGAATATACTTAGCTTACCAAAAAAAAAATAGTGATAGAAATTAATTACCAGACTGTGTTTCAGATAAAACGGTTATTCTTAAATCAACGATATTTTCATGTAATGGGTAACAAAATAAACTGAATCCTAAAGCTAACAAAAACACAGGTTTTGAGAGAGAGAGAGAGAGAGAGAGAGAGAGAGAGAGAGAGAGAGAGAGAGAGAGAGAGAGAGAGAGAGAGAGAGAGAGAGAGAGAGAGAATTCCGGGCATTTCTGGCGCAGAAGACGTCCCCAGCATAGGGGGGAATGACTAAAGGTTGTGAAAGGGGGGGTAATAAGGGGATGGAGAGTGATGGGGAGAGAAGAAGGGACTATGATGAGAAAGGGGGGGTACAAAGGCAGAAGGTGTTCAGGGCTGTACCAACCAAGAGCCAATAAGTACTCCAACGATTAATTGAAAATGTGTGAATCAGGACACAGCTGCTAACCCCCCCCCCCCTTTCCTCTCCCTTCCCATTAACCTCCAAGGGGGGGAATTGGAAGGGAAGTGCTCTCTCTCTCTCTCTCTCTCTCTCTCTCTCTCTCTCTCTCTCTCTCTCTCTCTCTCTCTCTGGATAGCTGATGAACTCTTTGCCCTGGTATGTTTCTGG
>JAXCGZ010017974.1:5000-22500 GCA_037179515.1 Halocaridina rubra | reverse complement strand
TAGTTAACTGAAAGAACCACTTCATCATCCTAGCTCTAATAGCTTGCCGATTTGGCAAATAATTTTTAGGCTTCTTAATTGTACAACAGATTGGACACACCATTAAGAAACTACACGAAGAGATATTTTATCGTGTTATGGATATTGAAAAAGAGATTAGTGATGTCTTGTTATTAGCCCCTCACAACTCAGCAAGCACACCCTCACCGCTGAGGAAACGTTGTGCAACATTATCAGTATAAACTGCCTCAATCAAGGTCAAATGCCAGTTTCATAGCTATGAGGTCCTGACACTTAAGGCCAAAATGCAAGATTTAGTCAAACGACGAGAGAGAGAGAGAGAGAGAGAGAGAGAGAGAGAGAGAGAGAGAGAGAGAGAGAGAGAGAGAGAGAGAGAATATAATTATATTGCAAACAAAATTCCTATTCCGTAGTCTCCGTGGCTAAATGGTAGCGTCCGCGACTCTGTGTCGGCAGGTCGAGGGTTCGCGCCCCGTCACGGACTGAGGTGATTAAGGGCATACACTCAGGGTAACGATTACACATGCCAAAACAAGTCCATCGCAAGAAGGCATCCGTCCTAGCCTTTAGTAGAAAAGGGAGTTCGAGACGTAAAACCGAAGCATCATTGAAATTCCTATTCCACTGACAGAAGAAATTTCATGGCGACTTATTCTAAATATTAATACAGAATCTCTGCTAATTCTTTTATTAATAATACATTTACTGAATCCTAAACATCAAACCTCTGAGCAATTCTTGCACCAAAATTGAATCGGTGACCGAGTGCGGGATGAAGAACTGGTCGTTGGTGCCTAAAATGTGGACGTTGAGGGGTTACCGGTGGTCTTTGTGGACGAAACGGACGTATATATCGCTGATGTATACCATTCCAACCATTAGATGCCTGTCTGTGTGTGGCAGATGACCTCGAAGCAGTGGTGGGATATGACACACAATGATGCTGCCGAGTAGGGTAAAGATGACGATGAAAACCACTCCAATATTTGGCAACAGTTCTTTCACTCTCCAAAACACTCGTGTGTTGTTGCACAGAACTAGTTAACGTAGTATGGTACGGTCTAGAATTCTGTCGTTCCTGTAACCAATGCTCGGTTGGAAACTGCAATGCAATTCGACCAGTATTAAGGTATGGCTGAGCAGTGAAACCAGGTTGTATGATTACAGGTGCTGCAGCGAGGGATGGCGCTGATGTAATAACTGGCAGAGTTGAGCTGATGTGGCACTCTTGCACTGATGCAGCCAAGTGGTTGTTTTCTGCGGCTGTCCAAGAGGAGTCCCCTCCTGCCTGCAACTCCCCACCAAGAGATTTAGTATTCTCTGTTGTGTCTTCACTGTCCATATCAACACTTTTATCATTCCTCTGCTCAAAGTCTAACACTGGACTAGTTTTGAGTGTTGATGCCATATTACCCTTCACAATTCAAACTTTTTTTGCAAGCGTGATAAATGGCATTTCACGTGCGAACGTAATAATAACTACGAGGCAACTCATACGAATAACCGATTGAATCAAAATAATTAAGAAATTTGGTACACTGAGTCCAAAAATGACGAAAGCACTTTAACACCCATGAAAGCAAGAGTTGTGATGCACGGCTTGAATGTCAATGAATCCACACACGCAGAGAAGAATATAGAGTAATAATCGAAGGGCGAAGACATATTAGGAAAGTGAGGACGAAATCGGGAGAATGATAACGAGTGAATACAAGCAGTGGGTGGAAAAGGTAGCTGAAGATGGAATACAAACAGTGGGGGCGTTAGATGGTGTCCGCACTACTACAACAAAGGCACTGAAATCGACATACGAGTATATCAGCAGCAAGCTCTGTATGCTGCAAATATGCTGACGAAAGGTATACTACCCCCAGATCCCCACTGCATGGGATACTGGAGATGGAGACCAGGTCAAATATAAAGAAAATTACAAGAACTAATGTGCAGAGAGAGAGAGAGAGAGAGAGAGAGAGAGAGAGAGAGAGAGAAAATAATTACACCCAATAGACGCTAACCTACAGTTGACTTGACAGACGTTGTGAGTACAACTTGTGGGTGGAGTTAATTCAACACCATATCCAATTATGTATGCCAGATTTGGAATATAGGGCAAATGTTAAAGATCTCAGAAGTATTTCACATGAGATCGTACACGTAGGTGATGTAGAGTACAAATATGTAAGTCATCATAGGTGGAAAGGAAATAAATTGCTCTAGTTTTTTTTTTCTTTGTGCATGCGCATACACAATCTGCATACCGGGCAAGAAGGAAATATGAAAAAGAGGGGAAGACGGAAACAAGAAAAAAAAAAGCAAAATATAGATGGAAAGGAAAACACGAAAAGAAAAAAGAAAAAGCGAAGAAAAGAGGAATATAGATTGAAGACAAGAAAGTAGTTTTGAAATTCCTAACACCGTTCCATTTATGCATATTCCCTGTACACAAATGTACTCAATATGTGACGTCATAAAATACCCTTTGTTCTACTGACATTTTTTTGTAATGCCAAACTGGGTCTGACGAAATGGCGAAACTTGAAAGAGGAGTTATAATGAATTACTTACAACATTAATATTATATGTCTCTCAATTCATTTGTTCATATATTGACGCGTAAGATTAAATAAAGTTCTTATTCCCCCAGTTCCACCAAGTATCTCGCTCCAATACGATGGGGGCTAATTGTGACATACATAACGGTGCTTACTTGCTTCCATTATTTTATAATTTTTTACACTGCAATTTCTTGCAGGGACTGGGAACCTATCCCTTCATATTCTCCTCCCGCAAAGAGTAAAGGTTTGGCTTTGACTCGGCCAAGCCCTTCATAAGGGAGATTGCCCTTGTATATAGATGATAGTAAATTTGATGTGATTATCGATCAAGTTACAAAAAACATTGATTAAAAATATTTATTAGAAACCTGATTTTAATACAAAATCAAGCTGAACTAAAATTTTATAGTACGTTGCTTACGATGGTATGACAGCGAGAGAAGTAATGATTAAAGTAGTTGAATAAAAATAAATAATTATGAGTAATAATTAAGATTAATGAAGCATTGAATGTGGTGGTACAGAAAAAGGAAATAGTGATTTGACTGCAGTAGTAGGAAAATGTGGGATGTTAAGTCGACCTAAAACGATTTCAAGATTGTGTATCATTGAAAATCATTACACAGCCACGCACGCGCGTGTATGGACACACACTAATATATTATATATATATATATTATATATATATATATATATATATATATATATATATATATATATATATATATATATATATATATATATATATATATATATATATATTCTTCGTATGCATATCACAAAAGAAAGAGAGCATAATACGAGCAAGAAAGAGGAGTCTTGGTTAAGTTGAGGCCATTTAAATGGCCAAAGAAACGTATCACCTATACCAATATCAAGACTATAAATAAAAAAAAAATAAAAAAAAGAAGATACGTGTACATCACAAATGCTGACAGTCAGCCAAGAGGATTAGATGGAGAAGCACGCATAGGCGTGTCATGGAATTTTAAAATAAAAAAAACTTGATTTTCATTACTGTTCTTCCTTTTTTAGCGACGGAGAGTGCTTATGTAGTGCGTGTGCCTTTCTGAAAGCATTAATAACAAGAGACATTGCGATGAGGCTTCTGAAGTTAAGACTCAAAACATTATATAATTTAAATTGTTATGTACTCGTTTTGAATAGGGTAGTATGTTCAATAATAAATATAGATGTATGAAAATATTCCTAAATATACATTTTTTTGTAAGACGTGTCACTCAACAAACGATTAGGTGACCAGGCTTCAATATATAAACGACAGTCCTGCCAACCTTATCAGTGGCTCTGCAGTAAGAAATGAAATAAAAATAAGTATGGAAGGAAGGACTGTTACTCCCCACCTCCATCCAATCTCCTTTTGGGATCAAGTTATTCCCTACCCCACTTTAGGACCAAGCAAAGGAAATTCCTTTCAACTGAGAAAGGGACTCAATTTTACCTTGGTTATTTTTAGAGTAGGTTAATAAAGAGAAAATGAAATTTTGAAATATATGGATTTATAGACGCAAGAGAGCTTATCTTTGCAAGTGAGGGTGGGATTCACTAAGCTAGTAAACACAGTGATAATGTATTTCATCTCCCTCCCCCCCCCTCAGTTTTTTACCTGCACATGCGACGTACAGGGAATTAAGTTTCTTTCACCACCATTTATCGCTACGGCAATTATGGATACTAGAATCAGAATAGGTACTTCATCTCATTTTTAGGCGCTTCATCTGGGACCTAGGCAAGGGGCAGCTGCTTATGTTGGACTGAGGAACATGTTAGGTAACTTAAGCTAACCGAACAATAAGTTTTGTATTCAGCAGGATTTTGGAAAATTCAATACCAGGGTGCTTAATTTTGAATGGAGGTTGGACGTAGGTGCTTCATCTGGGATTGATGCAGATCAGGTGCCTATTCTGGGACTGATCCTGGAATTCTCAACCATAACCATAAATAACGAATAAGTTAATAATAATAATAATAATAATAATAATAATAATAATAATAATAATAATAATAATAATAATAATAATAGCCATCACACAAAAACAGGGAATTTTCTAAAAAAAAATGCAGTTGAAAAAGGTCACATCAATAAATCTGGCTTATTAAGCGAAACAAGTGTCAGAAGAATGCCAGAAATATGACTCTGTGTTTATCGACTTAAATCAATATGCTAACTTGGCAAACTACAAAAATTTGTCCACACAACTTCTTTCTTTATTCATGTGCTTGAGCATCCAAGTATTTGCGTATACGTAGGAGCAAGTATTTATATGAATGCGGGTGTATGTGCGTATTTGTATGTACGTATATGTACGAGTCTCCCTAAATGCAAATTAATGCGTGATAGTACAGTATTCTTATGAGTATGCATAAAAATATGTAAGTATAAACATTACACACAGTTTTAATGAAATAGCGGTCTATGAATAATGTTACCACAAGATGTATAAATCTTAAAAGCAAACCATTGAATACCTGAATTACAAAGAAAAACTTGAGAGAATAAGAGCCTGAGAGGGTACCCTTCGGTCTAGCCCCCTACAAAGTCTTTTAATAGGCAAGTGTGTTATATGAAAAAATACAAACCGATTTCTTGTCCAACAACCAAATTCTCTATTTGTAATGACCATGATTTATGACGTGTCTTAATATTCACAAGGACGTTTTGGTAGGTTAATTACATTATAAATCACTTTTTCTCCTTGGTCTACACCCACTGTTTTCCTTTCCCCTTCAGTTATTTACAAGGACTTGCATTATACATTATGCAAAAAAAAATAATTACAATGGTAAAACGTATATGAGTCACAATATGCTAAAATAATATTTTCCTACGGTCCCCCCCCCAAACCCACCCATCTCCATTCTCGCCCACATAACGACCAACTCCAATACACCGCGCGTGCAAAAATGCTTAAACATTAGTTTCAAAAAAATGTATTCCATAAATTCTTATGCTCATTTTGAGCAAACGTAATTCCTATATATCAAAAGGTCTCAAAAATGATATGACATCTAAAACAATTGAATATGAGAAGTTAAAACGAATATGATATAAATATGTTAACTCTATATTTAGTAATTTTTAATTAGCACTACTACTACCATTACTAAATAGTCTTCGTTTGTTCAATAGGGTTGCCAGCATGAACTACAACAAAAGGTTTTGTGTACTAATTATTATTATTATTATTATTATTATTATTATTATTATTATTATTATTGCTTCTAAGAAGAGCCATATCTTGGTACTTTCAATTGGTCAAGGAACTTGCCTTAAATGTAAGCAACTCGAATTAATAAATTAATTTAGGTTACTTCAGTACATGTAAATAATTGATCAAATGCCACTAATTATACACAGAGAATCATCCCTAATGATCTCAATAATTACAGGGAAAAATATAATGGCCCATTCTCCACAGACTGGTTTTGGACATTAGTACTGTACTGAAAAATGGTCCAGACACACACACAGTAGGCATATTTTACCTTTCTACTGATAAAGCTTCCGGAGGGACAATATGAATGATGGTACAGGTAAGATTTCTTGTGGTCACAAAATATCTTACTCTGGAGTCTGGAAACTTTGGCTATTCCCACCGCCCGACTATGATATGTATCTTCAAAACATCAAAAAGGTAGCTAAAAGATCTAAAACCCAAATATTATAATTATAAAGTCGCCTCTTCCTTTGAAATGAACGAATTCTAACGTAGTATATATATATATATATATATATATATATATATATATATATATATATATATATATATATATATATATATATATATATATATATATATATATATATATATATATAACAAAATTGGGGGTATGAAAGTAAACATTTACAAACATTTTTGTAAATTACCACTGCCCATACCGGGAGTCTCCGGCTGTGTGTGTACATTACAAGTACTTAGTTACTGCACACACACTTTACAGAGCTATTAAATAATGTCTTTGAAATATAAAAACTAATTTTCTGGACACTCCTAATCTTGTTGACTAAGCCTAACCTAATGCTATAACAGTCTGCCGAGCTGCGGGACTCGACAATTTCGTATTCTGGAATGTGGAGAACGAGAAAAACCTTCACGAAGTGGGAAGGTGTACGTTGGAAGTTACACTCCTTTCCCTCTTCTTGGGAAACGATTTTTCTAAATAAGTATTGCGTGATTTTGGTCTTAAATCCTTTTCCAATAGAAACAGTCGCAATACAGTATTCCTCTATCAACAAGGTTGATAAAATATAACAAGTTACCTATACATTACCAAAATCATGGCAATTCAAAAACATCAACAACACACATCGGAGAACCATCATATCCTTACCAACCACACCTCAAAGTCTGCCACGTATGCTTGAATGTATCGTAACTTGCAGGTCTTTTGCATGTAGGTTGTACACTCAAATCGGGAAAATACATTTGACAATATTCCTAAACGGCAATTGCTTATTTTCTCACCTCCAACGAATTCATCATTGGTATGGTTTTCCAGCGGTTTTTATTTAGCATTTTCAACTGCTTTAATATAATATTACTATAGGGTAAGTTGGGAGTGGCTGGCCGGAGCTGGATGGGTGCTAGCTATATCATCCAGTCCCCCTACTCAATGATTGGTAAGCGGAAAAGCTCCAACTACCTCAGTGCTTCCTCTCTCATTGGAGCCACGATGATGTTTAATTACTCAGATTTAGGAAACTAAGAATTAACAAACCAAATATAACCTAGGTAGGTTAGTTACGTACCTTATTACGGTAAATATGGATGTTTAAACAACAGGGTGGCTCCAATGAGAGAGGGAGGACGGAGGAATCCTCAAGAAACCAGGTGTGGTTGGGGGGGATTTTGCCGAACATTATTTCGTTGGGGGTGTGAATGCATAGATTTACCTCTAAAGTACTGCTTTATGTAATAAAAAAATATATATATATATATACACACACGTCATCTAATCGCAACTTCACGTTGTCTGCTTTTCGCAAGGTACGTTCCTTCGTGACGAAGAGTAAGTAAACAATCCTCATTTTCTTTCTCCCGGTGTCCAACTAGCAAACATAACACCTCCCTCACGAGGCAAGTTCATACCTCTTTGGCCGCTTTCACACCAAAGGGTCACGTCGCACGCCATTTGAAAACGAACATCAGGATATATATGAAACATTTCACACAGAAGTGGTGTGACACGTCCCAGGTGCGATTTGCGACGCAAGTCGCACGTCACATATGGGCTGTGTCACGTCACTTGTGTGAAAGGATTCATATATTTCCGGTTGTTCATTTTCAAGTGGCATGCCACGTGCGACGTACCACTTTGATGTGAAAGCGGCCTGGCAACTAATCATCCGGCTCATTCTTACTATGTTTCTTATATTAACCTAAACCAACCTAAAAGCTAAAATGACTTGGTAGCGTTAGTATCTTTTTATTCCTCTGAGAGGGATGAAATTTACCTGATCCGACAGATTACAAACTAAATATAGTAAAACCATTCGTCTCGTTTCCACTTTTGCATAAATTTATTTCTAGCCTTGAATATACTGGTACTGTGCTTACTCGGCGGACAAAATACTGTCAGCTGAACATGCAACGCAGACACAACCGAGTCTAATGTATATTAATGACGCCATGGCCAACTCATTGTGCAAATTCGAATTCGTTTCCACACACTCATTAAGGTATCAAAGCTCGGCTGCAAATATCCCAAGACAATTCCACGCTCAATTTAGTGAAACAAAATCTACTTCATTACTTTATAAGAGCATATTATCTTTCATATGAAATCAATTAAAATCTCACCTGTCTCCGCAATACATATGAGTTGAGATCAAATAAGAAGTAAGAATTGGAATCTCTCCGTTCTGACACAAAGACGCACTCTACTCTTCTGTCCTCTCACCTGTAATTGTGGGAGAAGGACGAGAAAACACTAGTTCCCGCAATGGACACCAGGTGGCCAATATGCAATAAACGAGAAGTAATTTATATTTCAACTTTTTCTTTTTCAGGCACACAAGTGTGTTTGCGATAAAAGGAATACTTAAATATTAATAAATATTTACATCTATAACAGAATTATAAGTTAATCTCCAAGAGAGGTTTCTGCATCTAGACCTACTTAAGTTTCAAATGTTTCCTCGTGATGCTTGAGAAAGCACAACACTTTTCCAAATGCATTTTTAATTGCATATTGTAATTAAACCGACTTACATGTTTTATTTAAAGGCTGTCAGTATTTTTACGCACTGCTATCTTCACTTTGGCAGTCTCCACTGTTCCCATTTCAAGCAGAAGCCTTCGTTGAAATCAAAGAATAGAACACTTCTGCTTCCCTAGTTAACGAAGATTACACTCGGAATCGTTTCAAGGCTTTAACAGAGCTATTATACGATTATGCTATAATAACTTATTATATGCAATCTCCAGATATGAATATGTGTATGTAAATAATAATGTATTAATTAACACATACATACATACATACACACACACACACATATATATATATATATATATATATATATATATATATATATATATATATATATATATATATATATATATATATATATATATATATATATATATATATATATATATATATATATATATATATATATATATATATATATATATATATATATATATATATATATATATATATATATATATATATATATATATATATATATATATATATATATATATATATATATATATATATATATATATATATATATATATATATATATATATATATATATATATATATATATATATATATATATATATATATATATATATATATATATATATATATATATATATATATATATATATATATATATATATATATATACACAATACGAACTCAAATCTGTACAAAGATCTTGTAAATTTATTCGTCATACTGAAAACTAATTTGGCCATTCTCTAAAAGTATTTATTATTTATTTCACTGTTATCTGTTCGGTTTCCACTGGTTTATATCATATTAAACTATAGAAAACGACGAAGTAGCAGGCTAAATGTTCGTCTTGATAAAGGATCACGTTTGCACATGTTACACTATATTAATAACAAAATGACTAACCCGCAGCATACAAAGCACGCCCGTTCCGTCATATAAATGTCAATTAACAGTAGCGTCTGCATACTAATTTGTAAACTGGTGATCCAATTTATTCAAAACAATGTCCGTGTAATATTACAAATGCAGTACGTAACACGCAATATAGCATTTTTTAAGAGCGTTTGATACAAAGTTCAATTTAATCTCTTTTGTTTTTATGATTAAAACGGAATAAACCGATGAAAATTAACAAAATGAAAGTGAAATAAAACATATTTTTACAGACTGGCCAAATAACCATTTTCAATAAAACTAAGATACGATAAGACTTAATTCCTTATTTGTGTGAGTAAACACAGAGAGCATTATAATAAAATAAAGCAACCAATAATACACCTATAACAGGAGAGCTTTTTAAAAATACACTCACAGTAAAGTTAATACATGGTCAGCGATGGCTCCTGTTACCAACAAAGTACGAGTCTCTATAAGATGAACATGAGCAATCATAATCAGTCAAACAATAGCTAAGCTACTGCTAACACGACCAACGGTACAAACAGGAGGTTTGATGTGAGAGGCGTATAGGACAGGAAAGGAAAAACAACCGATTTAAATAGCCCTGACAGCATAGAAGAGAGTGTCCAAGAGCAGCTATAAATAAAAAAAACTCTTGATTTAGGAAAATTTGTTAAGAGTTGTTGGTAAAGAACTGAAGCATACATGGTAGGCCGGCTAATATGAAACAGGGATAAAGCTTCAGCATTTTATACTTCGTTTGAAAAAAAAAGAAAGAAAAAAAAAACTTGTGCAGAGTAGGTTGGAAATAGCTGATTTGAGAGCCTGACAGCTTAGAAGGAACATGCTTAGATAGGGAAGAAATAATAATAATAATAATAATAATAATAATAATAATAATAATAATAATAATAATAATAATAATAATAATAATAATAATAATAATAAAAACTGTCGAGTCGAGGTAAGTAGCATAATAAATTAACTGGGTTGAAGAGTGGGTTCATTTGCGAGAAGTACTGAGATGAAATGGAATTAAAGCTTCCATATCTAATACTTAGTATGAAACAGGAGACGGCTAAAGAGACGCATGCAGGGCAGAATAGCAAAAACAAATGATTTGAAAGCCTCGATAGGTTAGAAGGAAAGTGTTCAGCAAAAGCAAAAATAAAGTATAAACAGCTGCACTGAGATATTTAGAATAAGAAGTTAACTCGGCACACTGTGGCGCAGTTTTAGCGACTGGGGCTCATAATATACTGCCACAGTTCGATCCTTGCCCTGGGTTGGATTAGCTTACACTGTCCTATATCGTTACCGATTAAAGTGGGCAATTAGTTGCGGGGATATGATTTGCTATAGCATTACCTGATTATATAACCAATTCCTGGAACTCACTGGGTCCACGTGGTAGCAAGCGGAGCTTGAACCCCGGCTATATGGTACTTATACAATTGTGCTCTGAGCTATTACTATCCCTTGGCTTTGTCTCTCTCTTTCTCTTTGTATGAGTGTGTGTGTGATTACCTAATTGTGATTACCTAATTGTGTTTACGGGAAAGAGCCCAAAGCTCGTATCTTCCCGTCTCCTGATCGGTTCCATTTTATACTTAGTGATACTTATCATACCTGTCCTTAAAACTATGGAATGAGATAGCATTAACTACCTTCTCGCTTAGCGAATTCCAATTATCAACTACTCTTACACTGAAAAAGTATTTTCTTACATCCTGCAAAGAACTTTTCTTACGAAGCTTCAAACTATGACCTCTAGTTCTAGAGCCAGCCATATCAAAATATCGATCCCTATCCACTCTATCATAACCTCTCATCATAACTGAGATTGCGTATTTCTGGCAACAGTTTCGTGGCATGTCTTTGAACTTTTTCAAGCTTAGCTATGTGCTTTTTCAAGTGCGGATTCCAAAAGGGGGCTGCATATTCGATTTTTGGCCTCACATAGGTTACATAAATATTCTGAACATTTCCTTGTCCATGTGCCTGAAGGCTACCCTTACATTTGATAAGAATGCATATGCTGCCCTTACTCTGCCATTTATATGTATTTCTGGAGACAAATCTGCCAGTATGTTTACTCCTAGATCTCTCTCATTTTCCGTCTCTTGAAGTTGTACTCCAGCCACCGAGTAGTCAAGCTTGGGCCTTCTTGCACTTGTACCCATTCTCATTACCTTACATTTTGAAGAACTGAATTTCATTAGCCACTTTTCTGACCACTCATGCAGATTATTTAGATCCTCCTGAAGTTCTCTACCATTGTTCTCGTGTGTGTGTGCGTGTGCGTGTACGTGTGCGTGTGTGTGTGTGTGTGTGTGTGTATGAAGACTGATATTAAATAGGAATAAAGCTTCAATGTTTAATATTAGAGTACTAAAGATCATAATCTCGGGAATACAAGCATTCATCCCATCCTCTGTGAAAATTTTTTCTCCCCCAGATCCTTGGTTTGACCGTGCCTGCTTCATGGCTAATAAGGCCAGGGATCTGGCATACCAGTCTCACAAAGCCTCTCCTTTTGATTTAAGTCGCTCTGTTTTTGTTACAGCTAGTAATCACTGTACTGCTCACATTCGAAGATCTAAAGATTTCTTCCTAAGAGGGAAAGTTGATGTCCTAAACTCCTCTCCCACTGACAAATGTTTCTGGTCCTTAGCCAAAGATTTCTCCAAAAACTTCTGTAACTCAAGCTTTCCCCCTCTCTTTCATTCTGACGGTTCTATAGCTTGCTTTCCCACTGACAAAGCCACTCTCTTTAGTTCTCATTTTTCTGCCAACTATTCCATATACAATTTTCCCTTATACTTGTTCCTCAATCTTTACCCCTCTCTAACCCTATACCCTCCCTCATCCTTTCTTCATGCAAAGTTCATAACGTTCTTCGCTCGCTGAAGACGAACAAAGCATCTGGTCCCTATGGTATCCCTGCAATATTCCTTAAGGAGTCTGCAGATGAAGTGGTTCCCATGATTTGCCATCCTTTTTGTCTCATTCTCTCAACCAGTATCTATCCTTCATCTTGGAAGCATGCTCCAGTGCAGCCTGTTCCAAAGAAAGGTGACCGCTCTCTTCCTTCATACTATCGACCTATTGCCCTAACCTCCTCTGTTGCTAAAGTTTTCAAAACTTTGCTCAATGCTCACTTCTTGAAACATATTGAATCTAACTCACTTATCTCCGATCACCAATACAGCTTCCGCAAGGCGAGATCCAATGGTGACCTCCTGTACAATCTTACTCATATATGGTCATCTTCTCTGAGGAACTGTAGGGATTCCTTTGTTGTTATTCTTGATATCTTTAAAGCTTTTGACAGAGTCTCGCACTAGGCTCTGTTGGCCAAGCTCCCTGCTTATGGCTTTACCCCTTCCCTCTGTTCTCTGATTCCATTTTTTTCTGACCGTTTTATATCTCTAGTTGTGGTGGCGCAATATGTAGCTCAATCCCTGTTACCAGGGGTGCTTTGCAGGGCTCTGTTTTTTCACCTACCCTGTTCCTTCTATTCATCAACGATCTTCTTAAGTTCCCATCCTTAAACTACTGATCTATTGCCCTAACTTCTGCTTTTACTAAAGTATTTGGAATTTTGCTCAATTCTCGCTTCTTGAATCATCTTGATTCTAACTCATTTATCTACGATCACCAGTACGGCTTCTGCAAGGCAAGTACCACCGGTGACCTCCTGTCCTATCTTACTTATGTATGGTTATCATCTCTGAGGAACTATAGGGAATCCTTGGTTGTAACTCGTGATATCTTAGACTTTTGACATAATCTGTCACAAGGTTCGGTTGGCCAAACTCACTGCTTATGGTTTTACCCCTTCTCTCTGTTCTCTGATTTCCAGTTTTCTTTCTGGTCGTTTTATATCTTTAGTTGTTGCCAGTGCAACATCTAGCTCATTTCCAGTTACAGTGGTGTTCCACAGGGCTCTGTACTTTCATCTACTCTGTTCCTTCTCTTCATCAACAATCTTCTGCAGTCCTCATCCTCCTCATTTCTCCACGCCTTTGCCGACGATTCTACCCTTCATTTTTACTCTATCTTCTCTTCATAACCTTCATTTGCTACTCATAATCAGTCGAACATCACTTTTTTTCTACTCTCAGCTCTAATTTGAAGAGGTATCTGAGTAGGTCACCCAAAATTTAGTTACATTTAATGCCTCCAAGATACAGTTTTTGGCTATCGCTTTATCTTCTTCAACTCCTGATAGCCCCATTGTCTTCATAGCTAATGGAATTTATCCTCTTAATTCTGTTAACATATTAAGAATCCAGATAGCCTCTAGCTTGTCTTGGAGGATTCACATAAATCAAATTTCTAAATCTGCATTAAATAAAATTGGAGGCCCTGTTTCGTTTTTGCCATTACTTTTCCTCTTTGTAATTTTTAAAATTCTATAAAGATCTTATGCATACCCAATGTACTTTGGAAATAAAGGCTTATTATTATTATTATTATTATGCTTAGAATACCGCTTGCACATCTGGGGTGCTTTTTGTATATACTGTATATCTCCTTGATAGGGTAGAATCTAAGGCAGTCAGACTCATTAATGACCCTTCTCATACTCTTAATTTGGATTATCTTTTTCTTCACTGTAAGATATCATCACTTTCTCTTTTCTAACGCTACTACTTCCATCGCTGCTCTGATGAATTGGCGAGTTGCATCCCTCCCCACTGCCGAGGCAACGTAACACTTACCAAGCGGCCTCATCTCAAAGGTACTGTGCAGAGATTTGTAGCTCACAGATTGGTCAGTGCAGTAACTGCTTCTTCCCATGCACCTCCAGACTCAGGAATTCTCTTCCTCCTTCAGTCTTTCATAATTCTTATAACCTATCTTCCTTCAAAAAGCAGCTCTATCGTTAACTCAGGGCCTAATCCTGCCATATCTCTAGGTTCTCAGTACTTCGACTTTTCTTTCATCCTGTCCTCTTCCTATTGAGTAACATTCCCCCCTATCTGACTTGTCCTTAGCCTTCTACTTTTTCTTCATATTAACGTTTTCTTCGTGCCCGGACCTGATGAGGGTAATTTTCTTGCCTGTCCTGATGTCACTCATATGAAAAAGGAGACGATTTAAGAAACTAAATTGGTTAAAAGAGGGTGATATGAACAGGAATTCAAAGCTTTGTTGTTAATTATGTATGAATAGATAATTAAAAAAAAATTATTTCTTGTTCTGAACTGGAAAACTGGCATATTTACCCCCTTATCCAAGTCCCATTCCGTTTCACCAATGACTTGAAATATCCTATGGTCATAGCCTGTTGAGACAGTCGAATACCGTTTTTCAATACTGTATTCGGTACGAAAGAAAAAAAACACTAATTTAGATGAAGTGCTTGTGAAGTTAAAAAAAAATGCGAGTAAAAGATAGGACTAGGAATTGATATTTATACAAATATCTGAGAAAAACTTATACTAACGGAGGAGTTTTCAGCTGTGTGAAATAACTCATGAAAAAGTATTTTTTATGGAATTACTTGATTTTTAGTTTTGTTTTTCTTTTAAAAATCAATATAAAATTAATGTAAAGATATCTAGAACTAAATAAACACTACCAAACACATGTGTGTTTTCATACGGTGGTCGCGGTTGCTCAGTGGTAGAGTACACGAGTCGGGGAGCGACTACCATGGTTTTGATCCCACCATGGGGAGTAAGAAAGGGCACCCAGCCTTTATCCCACCAGTTTCACAATGTCTGTGTCCACTCCCATTTGAATGAATACGAATTGTGAGATGTGAAACGGTGTATTATAAATGAACGTATGGGGGGACGTGATCGGAAAAGAGTGCAACAATATAGCATATCTATTCACAGTTATGTAACGGTCTCGAAATAGGAGGTGTTTAGAAAACAAGATTTTTAATAACAAGTTTCTATTGATTGGCCCATAAAAAAAAAAAAAAAAAAAAAATTATATATATATATATATATATATATATATATATATATATATATATATATATATATATATATATATATATATATATATATATATATATATATATATATATATATATATATATATATATATATATATATATATAAAACAGAATAAAATAAGAAGTATTTTATAAAAATCACAGTTATGGAGATACAATATTTTATAACTATAATATATTAAACTAGAATGAGAAAATGCACCCATTCCTTACTTCACTTTTACATACTGTAGCAACTTATATATCACTTACAAATAAGAGACCAAATTTTTTACAGAAACAATAAATAAAATATAATGCAATAAGTTGGCGCAAAATTAATAAGATTTACATGAGTAAAAAAGACTAGTTTTTATATAATTTCTATATAATCTTACTACAGCTGAAGGGTCTTTTGGACTCAAATAAGACTGTCCAGGACAGTTTGATGTAAAGTTTTCCTTCAGTTACGGTTCTTTTTCTATGCCTACATCAACACCGAATATTCACGGATATTCGTTACACATCAATTTAATATCCTTCAATTCTGACAAGCCACAACACTCTCCTTCGCTGTTTCTCTTTAGTTTATGTTTTCTTTGTGCCAAGGCCCGATTATATATATATATATTTTTTTTGGCCGAAGGCCTTGGATGGATCGCACCTTAACACGTCGAAACAAGAAAAGCATCCCAGTCACTCCTTCGTCAGTCTTTTTGGAAATAATGTCTGTTCTTGCAGATTCACTTTGCCTTTAGGCAATATAACAGGTAAAAGAGCTGTTCTTGGAGAGGAATTGCCAGGATTTATATAAACAAACCAGAGCTCCAGAGTTTTAGACAATTTGAAAGTCACTTGTCATTATGGTGGGGTGGGTGGGGGTAGATAAGTTGTTTGGTCTCCATTTGAACGTTCAGGCATTTGGGAAAAAGGAAAACAAAAATGGAGTCTGTTTCCTCCTATGTAAGAAGTTAGGTGTTGATATGCTGATATGAATATATTACACACACACACACACACACACACACACATACAAAAACACACACACGCATGCACAAAGACCCATACAAAAAAAACACACACACTCATATACAAACACTTCTTTGCAGTATGTAAGGAAATGCTTTTTCAGTGTAAGAGTAGTTGATAATTAGAATTCGCTAAGCGAGGAGGTAGTTAGTGCTATCTCAATCCATAGTTTTAAGGACAGGTATGATAAGTATCACTAAGTACAAAATGGAACCGATCAGAAGACGGGAAGATACGAGTTTTGGGCTCTTTCCCGTAAACACAATTAGGTAATCACAATTAGGTAATCACACGCACACACAAACACAAAGAGAGAGAGAGAGAGAGAGAGAGAGAGAGAGAGAGAGAGAGAGAGAGAGAGAGAGAGAGAGAGAGAGATACTGCGATATTTGTGCCTAGAATGATGGAGAGAACGAGAAATATTTATTGGTGTTGCGCAATATTAAATGACAATGATATACTGAGGTAGATTAATTTTACCTTTAAAGTATAAAATACAGTTACAAACTTAACACACAGAACAACAAGATCATGTGAATAAATAAATAAATAAATAAATAAATAAATAAATAAATAATTAAATGAAAATAAATGAGTAAATAAAGGTACTTGCAGGCCGCAGGATTAATTACAATTTAAACAATGATTGCAATGAAAGCATTAATTCTTAGAGTACAGAAACGACGATTGTTTAGGAAAAAAAATGTTTTGATTAAAAACCCGGCTTCTCCCCTTCCACTAAAAACACGTGAATAGCAAAAAATCCAAAAAGATAAATCTATAAATGTACATAAGAGATCATAAAAATGTATCTCCTCTTTGTTCT
>JAXCGZ010017973.1:27500-31654 GCA_037179515.1 Halocaridina rubra | reverse complement strand
TTCAAATCCCAATGCTTATTTGATAATTTCATGGCCCAAATGAGATTGGGATTTGAATTAAATGCTAAAATGAAGCCACGAGTGAGGTTGGGGAATCTGTAATATGAACATAGTGGCATTCAGTTAGAATGCGTTCATTCCTAAGTATAGCAGATATAAGCTATAAGGTTGGATTCCTTTTAACCTTCTGTGGTGTAGTGGTAGCGCCTTGACTTAGTAACCATAAGTCCTAGGTTCGAGTCCCGGTCGGGGTAAAAAATGATTCATGTTTTCACATATGTAATGTTCTTATTTGATAATTTCATGGCCCGAATGAGATTGGGATTTGAATTAAATGCTAAAATGTAGCCACGAGTGAGGTTGGGGAATCTGTAATATGAACATAGTGGCATTCAGTTAGAATGCGTTCATTCCTAAGTATAGCAGATATAAGCTATAAGGTTGGATTCCTTTTAACCTTCTGTGGTGTAGTGGTAGCGCCTTGACTTAGTAACCATAAGTCCTAGGTTCGAGTCCCGGTCGGGGTAAAAAATGATTCATGTTTTCACATATGTAATGTGCTTATTTGATAATTTCATGGCCCGAATGAGATTGGGATTTGAATTAAATGCTAAAATGAAGCCACGAGTGAGGTTGGGGAATCTGTAATATGAACATAGTGGCATTCAGTTAGAATGCGTTCATTCCTAAGTATAGCAGATATAAGCTATAAGGTTGGATTCCTTTTAACCTTCTGTGGTGTAGTGGTAGCGCCTTGACTTAGTAACCATAAGTCCTAGGTTCGAGTCCCGGTCGGGGTAAAAAATGATTCATGTTTTCACATGTGTAATGTGCTTATTTGATAATTTCATGGCCCGAATGAGATTGGGATTTGAATTAAATGCTAAAATGAAGCCACGAGTGAGGTTGGGGAATCTGTAATATGAACATAGTGGCATTCAGTTAGAATGCCTTTATTCCTAAGTATGGCAGATATAAGCTATAAGGTTGGATTCCTTTTAACCTTCTGTGGTGTAGTGGTAGCGATTCCTTTTAACCTTCTGTGGTGTAGTGGTAGCGCCTTGACTTAGTAACCATAAGTCCTAGGTTCCAGTCCCGGTCGGGGTAAAAAATGATTCATGTTTTCACATATGTAATGTGCTTATTTGATAATTTCATGGCCGAATGAGATTGGGATTTGAATTAAATGCTAAAATGAAGCCACGAGTGAGGTTGGGGAATCTGCAATATGAACATAGTGGCATTCAGTTAGAATGCGTTCATTCCTAAGTATAGCAGATATAAGCTATAAGGTTGGATTCCTTTTAACCTTCTGTGGTGTAGTGGTAGCGCCTTGACTTAGTAACCATAAGTCCTAGGTTCGAGTCCCGGTCGGGGTAAAAAATGATTCATGTTTTCACATATGTAATGTGCTTATTTGATAATTTCATGGCCCGCATGAGATTGGGATTTGAATTAAATGCTAAAATGAAGCCACGAGTGAGGTTGGGGAATCTGTAATATGAACATAGTGGCATTCAGTTAGAATGCGTTCATCCTAAGTATAGCAGATATAAGCTATAAGGTTGGATTCCTTTTAACCTTCTGTGGTGTAGTGGTAGCGCCTTGACTTAGTAACCATAAGTCCTAGGTTCGAGTCCCGGTCGGGGTAAAAAAAAAAAAATTCATGTTTTCACATATGTAATGTGCTTTTTTGATAATATATATATATATATATATATATATATATATATATATATATATATATATATATATATATATTATAAGTCCTAGCTTCGAATCCCGGTCAGGGTAAAAAATGATTCATATTTTCACATATGTAATGTGCTTATTTGTATTTCAAGGCCCGAATGAGATTGGGAATTGAATTAAATGCTAAAATGAAGCCAGGAGTGAGGTTGGGGAATCTGTAATATGAACATAGTGGCATTCAGTTAGAATGCGTTCATTCCTAAGTAAAGCAGATATAAGCTATAAGGTTGGATTCCTTTTAACCTTCTGTGGTGTAGTGGTAGCGCCTTGACTTAGTAATCATAAGTCCTAGGTTCGAATCCCGATCGTGGTAAAAAATGATTCATGTTTTCACATATGTAATGTGCTTATTTGTATTGCATGGCCCGAATGAGATTGGGAATTGAATTAAATGCTAAAATGAAGCCACGAGTGAGGTTGGGGAATCTGTAATATGAACATAGTGGCATTCAGTTAGAATACGTTCATTCCTAAGTATAGCAGATATAAGCTATAAGGTTGGATTCCTTTGAACCTTCTGAGGTGTAGTGGTAGCGCCTTGACTTAGTAATCATAAGTCCTAGGTTCGAATCCCGATCGTGGTAAAAAATGATTCATGTTTTCACATATGTAATGTGCTTATTTGTATTTCATGGCCTGAATGAGATTGGGAATTGAATTAAATGCTAAAATGAAGCCACGAGTGAGGTTGCTGAATCTGTAATATGAACATAGTGGCATTCAGTTAGAATGCGTTCATTCCTAAGTATAGCAGATATAAGCTATAAGGTTGGATTCCTTTTAACCTTCTGTGGTGTAGTGGTAGCACCTTGACTTAGTAATCATAAGTCCTAGGTTCGAATCCCGGTCGGGGTAAAAAATGATTCATGTTTTCACATATGTAATGTGCTTATTTGTATTTCATGGCCCGAATGAGATTGGGAATTGAATTAAATGCTAAAATGAAGCCACGAGTGAGGTTGGGGAATCTGTAATATGAACATAGTGTCATTCAGTTAGAATGCGTTCATTCCTAAGTATAGCAGATATAAGCTATAAGGTTGGAGTCCTTTTAACCTTATGTGGTGTAGTGGTAGCGCCTTGACTTAGTAATCATAAGTCCTAGGTTCGAATCCCGGTCGGGGTAAAAAATGATTCATGTTTTCACATATGTAATGTGCTTATTTGTATTTCATAGCCCGAATGAGATTGGGAACTGAATTAAATGTTAAAATGAAGCCACGAGTGAGGTTGGGGAATCTGTAATATGAACATAGTGGCATTCAGTTAGAATGCATTCATTCCTAAGTATAGCAGATATAAGCTATAAGGTTGGATTCCTTTTAACCTTCTGTGGTGTAGTGGTAGCGCCTTGATTTAGTAATCATAAGTCCTAGGTTCGAATCCCGGTCGGGGTAAAAATATGATTCATGTTTTCACATATGTAATGTGCTTATTTGTGTATATATATATATATATATATATATATATATATATATATATATATATATATATATATATATATATATATATATATGTGAAGGAGAAGTATGTCAAGATAGTTCAGGACATATACAGGGAAGCCACAACAAGAGTAAGAAGTACAGTTGGCACTACAGAGCCTTTTCAGGTGAAAGTTGGACTCCATCAGGGATCAGCTCTTAGCCCCTATCTATTTAACCTTCTCATGGATGTGATGGTGGAGGAAGTGACAAAGGAGGCACCATGGAGCATGCTCTTTGCAGACGATATTGTTTTGGTCTCCGAGAGCCGTGAAGAATTGCAAGAGAGGTTGGAGCTATGGAGGGGTTTGCTGGAGGATTACGGACTGAAGTTGAGCAGACAGAAAACGGAGTACCTGGAGTGCAATGTGACACAAGGAGGCGACCTGTTCATGCAAGACCACAAGCTCCCAAAGGCGGACGCATTCAAATACCTCGGCTCCTACGTAACGAAGGATGGAGACCTAGAGAGAGAGATTGATCATAGGATCCAGGTAGCGTGGAACAGCTGGAAGAGAACATCAGGGGTGCTATGTGACAAGAAAATCAGTGCTAGAGTGAAAGGAAAAGTGTACAAGTCAGTTGTGAGACCAGCGTTGCTGTACGGAGCGGAGACGTGGCTGGTGAAAAAGGTTCAAGAAAGGAAGGTAGATGTCGCAGAAATGAGAATGCTGAAGTGGATGTGTGGGGTGACGAGGGAGGACAGGATACGAAATGACCGGATCAGAGGTACAGTGAAGGTGGTGGAGACGTCGGCGAAAGCGCAGGAGAGGAGATTACAGTGGTTCGGTCATGTGAAGAGGAGAGAAGAAGACTACGTGGGTGTGAGAGTAATGGAGATGGACGTGGAGGGCAGACGTAGACGAGGAAGACCTAAACTACGGTGGAAGAACCGACTGAAGGAGGATCTCAGAGAGAGAC
>JAXCGZ010017973.1:0-22500 GCA_037179515.1 Halocaridina rubra | reverse complement strand
TAATTGTCCCATTACTCACTAGATACAGATCACAAGTACTTAGCTATTTTGGGATGCTGTTTGAAGGAAGTCACGGCTACAGGCACTGAAGGAGGGCTTTTTTCTGTCTTCTGAACTCGCTGATTTTCCCACCAACGTCGTCCATCTCTCTCGTAAAATTGACGAATTGCTATCTCCTTGGTTGGATCCGACAACAAATAACCTCTTTTTGGGGCGTTTTCTCTCAAAGCCTTGGTCACAGTGCGGTGCACTGTGACGGTGGTGTATATGGAGGCCGCATCGGACAATTCTTTCTGCGGAGGACCTTGCCATATTAAATGAATGTAAATTTGGTACATTCAGCTTGGACTACAATAAATATATACTTTCATATCCCCTACAAATGATGTGATGTTGCTGTTACTGTCTGTCTTTCTGTGTCATAATTAATCCATATATTCGTGGAGGAATATGGTTACTTTCACACACACCCAATAATTGACATGTTGTAGATGTTGATGCTTACTGTTTTGTGTTATTATTATTAATCCATATATTTGAGTAGGATATGAAGTGTTTACTTACTCATTCTCTACGATAGAAATGAATGTACAAAATATCTAACACAACCAAAAACAATATTTTATTTAATCAGTTCATTACTCATCTCAGGGTGAACAGACCTAAACAAACCTAATATAATGTCATATTAGATTATCTCCTTATTGAGGTGTGAACGTAAATGTATAATCTAAAATTACTTGAAAATGTAACCTTCATTCATTGACATCCTAAGTTTTGTTGCAACTGTACTTACATGAGAGCTTTAGAAACAGGCATTAATTTTCCTAAACAAAGTCTTGAGCTCAGACTTGTAGTTTCATTGATACCAACA
Organism: Halocaridina rubra; assembly: GCA_037179515.1. Classification (NCBI taxonomy): domain Eukaryota; kingdom Metazoa; phylum Arthropoda; class Malacostraca; order Decapoda; family Atyidae; genus Halocaridina; species Halocaridina rubra. The sequence goes on along the minus strand of JAXCGZ010017973.1, from coordinate 21,626 downwards.
TCTAATAGCATCAATGCAAACTGTCACTTCCATATTGTGGTCATTGTAAAACTTTTATCGACAAAAATGTCACATGTCTTTCCAAAAGAGTTCAGGATAAAACTGAACAATTACACCGATCTTAAATTTGACATGATTTATTTGTCTAATTGGACACAGATTGCCAAAACAATCTAACTTAGTGTAAAAGAGCAATAAAACCACTGATATAAAGGTTAAGACTCGTTTTATGCACCCCTCCCATAGTCTACTCCTGAAATCAGAATTACCACAACCTCTTGGTATGTACCACTTTACTGTATAAATACTCAAATTCACCCTCTGAAGCTATGTAAGACTTCAAATTTTAACTAAAGCTAGGTAGTTAAGTTAGATTAATTTAGGAAATTTGGGTGCCTACCGCCACCTACCAATGTTGAACCTAGAGCAAAAAATTAAGATTTCAGAGAAAAACAGCAATCAAAGTGGTTCAAAACACATTAAAGCTTGTCAGAAAGTAGACTGGTTCAAAAATTGAAAGGGTGCATAAAACGAATCAATCAAATAAAATACCAACTTGGTACCAGCAGAGCACAATCAGTTACAAGCTAACCCTACAAAGCATATATCTAATGTAATAGCACAGTGATACCAAACCCACTATTGGTAAATTGATTAAGATTTGTTTTATGTAACCTTCAAATTTTGGACTAAACTATTATTTTCTGAAGAGTTTTGATACTTCGAAGTAATCTTTTTTTTTTTTAATTACTGTTTTTTTTAGTTAGGGTCGATATTGGTGGGAGGCAATGGGTACTCAAATAATCTAACTAGCCTAAACTACCTCAATTAACCTAACCTAATTCATTTGTGAAGCCTTACATACCTCAAAAGAGTGAATTTGGGTGTTTTCACAGAAGCACGGCACATTGCCGGAAGTGTTTGTACACTGACTTCTCGGGTAGGCTATGGAACTGGTCAATATAATGAATCTTAACTGGTAAATGTTTACTTTCACACCCTTACAGAGTGAAATAAAATTGTAATGAGAAATTATCCAAAACAACCTAAAACAATAACTAATTACTAACCCGTTTCTTTATATAGGGGTGAACCTAAACTTATAATTTTCATTCCTAACTGGTAGTATCTTCTTCTTTGTCTACATCTTTTCCCACTTTTATGTGGGGTCGATGTTTCATTCCTAACTGGTAGTATGAAAGTACATATTTACTACATTGTTCCCCTGCATTTACCTGTCACAATATTTCTTCACCAATACCTGAAGTAAACAATTATTCCCGTTCTTTCATGAACTCCAGTATGTTTTCTTCTTATTCTTAATCTTCTGGTCCGTGCAGGACACGAACCTTGGTAAGCTCCTAAGTCCCATCAAACCTTTCCAACTTTCACATGAAGCTTATAAAGCTTTCCTTAACAAGGAAAAAAAAAACAACGAGACATTCCTAAACTTAAAATAGGTCATTGTCGTTAACAATTCCTTTCTAAGGTAGGCATTCTGGTAAATATATAACTTATAAGATAGGCCTGCTGCTAATAGGGTAACTAGAGTATTTGCTTTTCTTGACCAAACTTACAATATATATATATATATATATATATATATATATATATATATATATATATATATATATATATATATATATATATATATATATATATGTTTTGACTACACGAGGGAAACAGTAAAGAACAGAATACCTAACCACTTAGGTGTACAGTATATTTATCTACTAATCTTCAGAGGGAACAGAAGTGGGCCTAAAACTGATCTCTGTGTAACCCCAATGCTAGCCTTTTTTCCAGTAAGACACTCCATGTCATACTTTGATCCTCTACTTCCTTCTGCAGATTCGAATGACTCTTCCATGTGAGACTATCGAATACAGTCTGCCCAGCACTCACTTTCTTGAAGATACCTACCTCATCATAATATTCTAGTGTGGTAGCATGACCTGGCATCTCTGAGGCTATGTTACCTCCATGATAAATGTGAAGGATTCCAATTGAAGGGCAATGTGGTTTTTTTTTTTAGCAGTCTCTATAACTCCACAGGTTGTCAGTTATTGGAACAGGTCTATAGAAAGAAGTTTCTCCCCTTTCCTTGTTGAAGATAACTACCATATTCAATTGTTTCCAGCATCTTGGAACCCAGATTACAGCAACGTTTCAGTATCATGCATGGCTCTACAGTTAACAGTATCAAACACTTTTTAATTTCATAATGGGATATGTCATCAAGCCCCATTGCTTTATAGATCAAAGGGTTGAACTATAATCAATACATGTCTTATATATATATTATTTTATTCTAAAAATGACAAAGAATTAAAATACAGTTCTTCCTAGCTATAACTATATATGCATTATATAGAATGAGTGAACTAAATTCTAATAAATGATGTATTAAGATAATATAAATACAAATGTGTTAAACAATACTCATATCAGTACCACAATGATTCTTACTTTCTTCATTACATATATCATGACAGTGCAGTTAAACATTTTGTATTGAAAGTTAATTTTCTATTTTCTATAACATCATTAATTCGCAAAATGTATAGTAGATAGCCAATGTATAAATACAACTCCCTTTACACTATTTTTGCTATAGACAACAATCAAATAAATACTGCATTTGAAATTATGTTTAAAGCAAAATGGTTCATTCTCCATATATCACGTTTCTGAAGAAGGAATAAATATTAAAAGATATAACTGCCTTTATTAATTATCCTATTAGTAGGCAACCTGTTAGTACAAGCTTCAAAAAGTAATGATCATTTCCAATATCTTTTGCATCACAATAATTAACCTCTCCATGTTCGCTATAATCCTCCACCTTTGCATGTGTGCAAATTCTTTTTATTATCTGTAATTTTTCAAGCCAAAATCTTTTTCATAACAAAATCTTTCTCGGCTACCTATTCATTATCAGAATCTATATCACATTCCTCCTTAGCTGCAAATTCACATGGCTCCACCTTTATATTACTAAGTTCTTTAATGTATATTATATCCTGTTTTCCTACATCTGTGTTACTGCTATCATTGGATTCACTATGAAGCAAAGAATGTCTTTTCAACGTATACAATCTTGTGTATGATTTACCACATGTATTACAAATGTACGGTTTTTCTCCACTGTGTATCAAGATGTGTGTATTCAAATGATGCTTTCGAAAAAAAGATTTATTACAAATATTGCATACGTGAGGTCTTTCTACGGCATTTTCGTCAAAGTGAACATGGATATGTCTTCGTAATTTATCTTTTTGACGGAAGGATTTATTACAAGTGTCACATACATAAGGTTTTTCCCCAGAGTGGATTAAGGAATGTTGTTTTAAATGCTGCTTTAAAGCAAATGATTTATTACAAATATTACACACATATGGTCTTCCAAGATGAAGTTGATAATGTTGTTTCAAATTTTTCCTCAGGGAAAATGCTTTTTGACATATACTACATACATAAGGTTTCTCTCCAATGTGAAGAAGAGAATGGTCTTCCAAGTTCCTTTTTTCAGAAAATGATCTGTTACATATTTTACACACGTGAGGGCTTTTTCCACTATGAAATTTTATAAGATGCCTTTTTAAAGCACTCTCTTGGTTGAATGATAAAGTGCAAAGTTTGCAAAAATAAGGTTTTTCTCCACTGTGTAAGAGCAAATGTTGTTTCAAGTAATCATTTCTAGAAAAACTTTTATTACATTCACTGCACTTGTAAGGTTTTTCTCCAGTGTGAAGAAAAGAATGTTTCTGCAAGCCTCTCATATGTAAGAAAGCTTTGTTGCATGTGTTACACTTGTAAGGTTTTTCCTGCACAGCTGATTCCATATTTTAGACTGAAAAGAACTATTCAGTATGAATTCTGTGATCACCAAACCCTTCAGTCTTCTATATCACAATATTAGTCACACTAAGCAATACAGATACCAGTACTGTATAATGTATCAGCTCCTTTCAGAGAAATATCCTTTTGACACTTTGAAACTTCTAGAAATTTGAACATATACTTCATACTGATATTAATTTAGCCTTGGAAACACCTGCAATATAAGAAAATTGTATGATCATAGATGAAATATATACAACCCAACTTCAGTACAATACACAAAGGCTAATTGCACTATCAACTGAATTACTTCACTACAATACACATAATTACACTCTCAACTGAAATATATGATATGATATATTTTATATATGAGTTTTCTTATCTTAACTACACTGCTGGTAGTTTATCTGGATATATATATATATATATATATATATATATATATATATATATATATATATATATATATATATATATATATATATATATTATATATATATATATATATATATATATATATATATATATATATATATATATATATATATATATATCAGATTTTTCCGATTTTACTTATTTCCTTTTGTAAGTACAAACAAAAGCAAAGTTCAGTGATATTACATACTTCATTAACATAACTTTCTTTACAAGTAATGCAGCTGCTATTGACAATGATAGCATTTTGTATATACTGTACTTTGAAATCTAGAACTTGTTCCTTTTATCAATACCATTGGTGATGCAAAACTACACTTATATTTGATATGATTTGTTTGTCTAATTGGATAGAGACTGCCAAAACAATCTAAGTTATTGTAATATTAAAATAAAATCATTGATAAACAGGCTAAGACTCGTTTTATGCACCCATTTCATAGGCTACTCCAGAAATCAGCACTGCCACCATTTACTGGTATGTATCACTTTATGGTATAAATACCCAAATTCACCATCTCAAGCTGTGTAAGACTTCATATTTTGACTTGGGTAAGGTAGTCAAGTTAGATTAAATTAGGTTATTTAGGTGCCCGCCGCCACCTACAAATGTTGGACCAAGCGCAAAAAATAGTGATTTCAGAGAAAAACAGTAATCAGAGCAGTTAAAAACACATTGAAGCTCGTCACAATGTAGTTTGGTTCAAAAACTGAGAGGGTGCAGCAAACGAATCAACCAAATAAAATACCAACTTGGTACTGGCAAAGCACAATCAGTTACAACCAAACCCTATACAGCATATATCTAATGTTATAGCACAAATGATACCGAACCCACTATTGGTAAATGGGTTAAGATTCGTTTTATGTACCCTTCAAATTTTGGACTAAACTATTATTTTCTGAAAAGTTTTGAAGCTTCGAATTAATCTGATGATTGTTTTTGTCATAAATTACTGTTTTTTGTGTTAGGGTCGATACTGGTTGGAGGCAGTGGGTACTCAAATAACCTAATCTAAGATAACCTAACTCACCTAACCTGATATGTGAAGCCATACATACCTATATCGAGTGAATTTAGGTGTTTTCACAGCAAAAAACACACATATTGCAGGAAGTGTTGGTGACACCGATTTCTCAAGTAGGTTATGGAATTAGTCCATATAACGAATCTTACCTGGTAAATGTTTACTTTCACACCCTTACAGAGTGAAATGAATTTATGAAAAATTATTCAAAACAACCAAAAACAATAACTAACTACCAACCCCTTTTCTTTATATGGGGTGAACCTGACTCGCCCTAATAATTTTCAAGAGTATTCCTAACTGGGAGTGTGAAGGTACGGTAATTTAACAGTTTAGTATCGGGGCCGAATTTGGCTAGGAATAGTGTGCGATATTAAACTGTTAAATTATCCCATTCTTAACCTAATCTAACCACTCTTAACCTAACCTAACCTTGGTTAGGTTACGAAGTTAGGTTAAGTTAGCCGAAATTCGGCCGCGATACTAAACTGTAAAATTACCGAAAGTACACATTTACCTTAGTATTCCCCTGCGTTTATCTATCATGACATGTCTTCACCAATAACTCAAGTAACCAATAATTGGCAGTCTTTCATGAACGCCAGTATGTTTTCTTCTTATTCTTCTTCTTCTGGTCAGTGCAGGAAACGAACTTTAGTAAGCTCCTAAGTCCCATCAATACTTTCCAACTTTCACATGAAGCTTATCAAGCTTTCTAAACATGGAAATAAAAAACAACAACAATGAGACAATCCTAAAATTAGAATAGGTTATTGTCGTTAATAATTCTTCCTTTCTAAGGTAGTAATTCTGGTAAATATATAACTTACAAGATAGACCTGCTGCTGATAGGATAACTAAAGTACCTGCTTTTCTTGACCAAATATATATATATATATATATATATATATATATATATATATATATATATATATATATATATATATATATATATATATATATATATATATATATATATATATATATATATATATATATATATATATATATATATATATATATATATATATATATATATATATATATATATATATATATATATATATATATATATATATATATATATATATATATATATATATATATATATATATATATATATATATATATATATATATATATATATATATATATATATATATATATATATATATATATATATATATATATATATATATATATATATATATATATATATATATATATATATATATATATATATATATATATATATATATATATATATATATATATATATATACATACATACATACATACATACATACATACATACATACATACATACATTTTGAATAATTCTTCCTGAGAGTAGAGGCACTGAGGACATGAGGAGGAACTATCAGAAAGGAGATTACATCAAAATGAATGAGCTTTTTGCAGTTATTGACTGGAGAACCTTATTTTACAACAAATCTGTACAAGAAATGTATGACATCTTTTGTGAGAAATATGGGAAGATAGTAGATTGCTGCATACCTGTCACCAAAGTAGGTGTAATTCATGCCAGAGAGAAATGGTTCGATAATGGGTGTAAAAGAGCTAAGGAGTGGAGAGACAAATGCTGGAAAAGGTATAGGAGGAGAAAAAACATAAATGCCTGGCAAACCTACAAAAGAGCAAGAAATGACTACCTAAGTAAAAGGAGAGAGGCAGAGAAAGATTATGAGAGGGACATCACCAGGAAGGCTAAAGAAAATCCCAAGCTTTTCCACAGCTTTATCAGAGGAAAACTGAAGGTAAAAGAACAGGTTTTAAGGCTAAAGAGAGCGGATGGAAGCATCACTGAGACGGACGAAGAGATCTGCAAAGAATTGAACAAGGAGTTTCAGTCAGTATTTACAGTAGAAAATACCCCACCCCCTCAGATTGCAGTGATAGAAGCTCAAGGGCCGGTATTAGAGAACATCAACCTTACAGCCACAGAGGTATGCAAAGCGCTGATGGATTTAGATGTTCATAAAGCTACAGGTCCTGATGACATATCCCCTCATGTGCTTAAAAAATGCGCAAACACAATATCAGTGGCACTAAGTATCATATTTAAGGAGTCATTGGAGTCGGGGGAGATTCCAAGATGCTGGAAACAAGCAAATGTGATACCTATCTTCAAAAAGGGAAGGAGGGATACGGCTCTGAACTATAGACCAGTTTCCTTGACCAGCATAGTTTGCAAAGTTATGGAGAAACTACTAAGGAAACATATCTCTCTTCACTTGGAATCCTTCAACTTTTTGTCAGTGAGGCAACATGGCTTCAGAGAAGGAAGATCAACAGTAACAAACTTATTAGAATTTTATGATGAGGTAAGCCAAATCTTACAGGAAAGAGAGGGTTGGGCAGATTGCATATTCCTAGACTTCCAGAAAGCGTTTGACACTGTTCCACATGGGAGACTTATTAGGAAGCTGCAATCAATGGCTAGAATAGGTGGAAATGTCTTGGAATGGATAAAAACTTACTTAGAAGGAAGGGAACAGAGGGTTAGAGTAAGACACGCAATGTCTGAATGGAGAAGAGTTAGTAGTGGAGTTCCACAGGGTTCAGTTTTAGGGCCACTTTTGTTCCTTGTATATGTAAATGACCTACCAGAGTCTGTAAATTCATTCATGAATATGTTTGCAGATGATGCAAAGATTGTGAAGAAAGTAAAAAACGAGAACAATGGTAGAGAACTTCAGGAGGATCTAAATAATCTGCATGAGTGGTCAGAAAAGTGGCTAATGAAATTCAATACCTCAAAATGTAAGGTAATGAGAATGGGTACAAGTGCAAGAAGGCCCAAGCTTGACTACTCGGTGGCTGGAGTACAGCTTCAGGAGACAGAAAATGAGAGAGATCTAGGAGTAAACATATTGGCAGATTTGTCTCCAGAAATACATATAAATGGCGTAGTAAGGGCAGCATATGCATTCTTATCAAATGTAAGGGTAGCCTTCAGGCACATGGACAAGGAAATGTTCAGAAATATTTATGTAACCTATGTGAGGCCAAAACTCGAATATGCAGCCCCCTTTTGGAATCCGCACTTGAAAAAGCACATAGCTAAGCTTGAAAAAGTTCAAAGACATGCCACGAAACTGGTGCCAGAAATACGCAATCTTGGTTATGATGAGAGGCTGAGGGAATTAGACTTGCCATCACTCGAAGCTAGAAGAGTAAGGGGGGATATGGTGACAGTCTTTAAATTCCTTCATGGTTATGATAGAGTGGATAGGGATCGATATTTCGATATGGCTGGCTCTAGAACTAGAGGTCATAGTTTGAAGCTTCGGAAGAAAACTTGTTTGCAGGATGTAAGGAAATACTTTTTCAGTGTAAGAGTAGTTGATAATTGGAATTCGCTAAGCGAGGAGGTAGTTAATGCTACCTCAATCCATAGTTTTAAGGACAGGTATGATAAGTATCACTAAGTCTAAAAATGGAACCGATCAGGAGATGGGAAGATACGAGCTTTGGGCTCTTTCCCGTAAACACAATTAGGTAATCACAATTAGGTAATCACACACACACCGCGCGTTCAGTGACACACGGAATTGCTCCTCTTAAAATTTAAACTGTTTCGAGTGACTAAAGTGCTTAGTGGAAAACTTTACCATAATTTCCAAAAATCTGAAATCCTGCAGAGTATTGTGAGTACAAAAACTAATATTTGTTGTAAGACGAGACTGTTCATATTAAAGGAAAAAAATTGAGAACTTTTTCGTGAGGAAGAGAGAGAAGCTGCCGTCCAGATTCTGCCTTGAGGGAAATCTAGAAGAGTTGCCAGACGTGGAGCCTCACACCACATTACCTAATTTTTTGTGTAAACTGGGGAAAGCTCTTAAGCCGTTTTACCTGTTCCTGTGGTTCTATATATTGTTAAAAACAGTATCCTTACCATTTATATTAACTAGTTAGTTAGTTTGATACACGAAAAAATTGAATAATAAAAGAAAAAAAAATTACCAAATACCCACCTGTCAACAGTACTGAGTTAAGTTGCCAAGTAGTACAGCAGTCCTATTTTCTTAATTTTTTTTTTGCTTTTCTTTTAGCTTTCTCGTTTGCTATTTTGTTATTTTGTATATATATTGAGTTAAATGTAAAGTCTAAATCCCGTGATAACATTTCTTGGTTAGCAAGTCAGTTTATCAGTTAGGAAGAATATATAACAGAAACAGGTGGTTGCCACCTCGAACACAGATTCGAATTTTCCTTCAGGTTTGACTTTTGTTTTTCTTTTTCTTTTTATACTTAAATTACCATGGTCAAGTTTTTAAGTTAAGATGTGTGTTACCAGAAGGGAGACAAACTGAGTCACTAAATAGCACTTATATGGAGATATAAAAATTCTGTGTGAAGGTAAATTAGAAGTTTTTCTCTTTTCTTTTTTTTTCCTCTTTCTCGTCTTCTTTCTATATTCTGTGAGAGGGAGAACATAAAAATGAAGCCATCTCTGTCCCAAACCTCTCCCACCCATGGGTCGGGAGAAGGGGTAGTCATCAGAGGACTTAAACAGAGAATCAAGAAGTTAGAGGAATTGGTTACAAGCCTTGATGATAAAATTCGGAATATGGATGGAGAAATGAAAGAGAATGAAACACTCAGAGAACAAATAAGATCTTTGGAGGAAGCAAATAAAGCACAAGGGCAGGAGAGAAAGGAACTAGAAAAAAGAATAAAGAAGCTGGAAGGGGAAAAGAGTCAACTAGAATCTAGAATTTCTAATCAAGAAGATAAAAACAAACAGCTAAATGACAACCTAAAGGAATTAGATGTTAGTTCACTGCTATCTTCTGAGAGAGACGAGATTGCTGCTTGGAATGTTCAGATTAAGGAAAACATTGAACAGTTCAGAAAAGAGTTCCAGGAGCTGAATATGGAAAATGATGCCATGAAAACGTCCTTTGCTGATGCATTAAAGGGGAATGTGGCAGTAAAAGAGGCTGTAAAGGTGGTGGCACTGGAAAACATACAAACAGTTGACTATAAAGAGACAGTAATCGAAAAAATGAAAGACGTTGTGATGGAAAGGGCAAACCCACTCATCAGACAGGCACTTGATAAGGAGAAGACAGTGGTAATCTCAGGCATAAGTGAATCCCAGGAGCCAACATGGCAGGGGAGACTTGAAGAAAATAAAGCTAACGTTGTAGGCCTGATAAGAAAGCTTGGAGTAGTATGTGGTCCTGAGGATATTGTAAACATACACCAACTAGGTAAATATTCGAGGGAAGGAAAGCCGAGACCAACAAAAGTAACCTTTGAGAGAGGGGAGACATGTAGGGAAATATTGTTGAGAAAAAAAAGTCTAAAAGACCTTCAAGAATGCAAAGAAGTGTTCATTAGACGATACAGAACACAGGAAGAGATGGGAAAGATCAAAAACTTGTTGCAAGAGGCAAGAAGGTTAAATGATGAAAGAAATGAAGAAGAGAAGAAAAATTTTCGTTACGGAATACTTCCAGACAAAGGGGAGATAAAGAAGATAATGACAGAAGATCAGGGGATGGGGCCTCATTAAGATTGTTATACACAAATGCTGATGGATTAGCTGGTAAGGCAGTAGAATTAAAAGATAGGATTCACAACAGTAAGGCAGATATAGTAGCAATTACAGAGACTAAGTTGAGTGAGGACATAAACAGTGTCACAGTTTTTCCTAAGGGCTTCAGAATACTAAGGGTCGAAAGATCTGAGAGGACTGGTGGAGGGATAGCACTGCTCATAAGTGAGAGGATTCAAGTTGAAGAGATAAACTTGGCTATAGAAAGTGAGTTCAGGGAATTTCTTGTTGCTCGCATAAATACTGGGTCAGAGAGCATTATAATAACTGTTGTATACAACCCACCAAGGAACCAAAATAGGCTTGAAATTTATGAGGAAAGTCATATAGGTACGATTGAAGTCATAAACTCAGTTGTTAACATGGCGCGGGAGAAAAAATGTAGGATTTTGATTATGGGAGACTTTAATCATAAAGAGATAGATTGGATAAATCTTGACCCACACAGTGGTGAGGACTCCTTTGGGGCAAGATTCCTAGATTGCGTACAAGGGAATTTCCTACACCAACATGTAATGGAACCAACAAGAGCCAGGGGTGGGGATGAGCCATCACTACTTGATCTGGTGTTCACAGATAATGTGTTGGATATTGAAAATATTGAGTATGAACCACCAATTGGAAAGAGTGACCACTGTGTGTTGTTGATGGAGTATATCACTGAAGACATTCTTCCTGAGAGTAGAGGCACTGAGGACATGAGGAGGAACTATCAGAAAGGAGATTACATCAAAATGAATGAGCTTTTTGCAGTTATTGACTGGAGAACCTTATTTTACAACAAATCTGTACAAGAAATGTATGACATCTTTTGTGAGAAATATGGGAAGATAGTAGATTGCTGCATACCTGTCACCAAAGTAGGTGTAATTCATGCCAGAGAGAAATGGTTCGATAATGGGTGTAAAAGAGCTAAGGAGTGGAGAGACAAATGCTGGAAAAGGTATAGGAGGAGAAAAAACATAAATGCCTGGCAAACCTACAAAAGAGCAAGAAACGACTACCTAAGTAAAAGGAGAGAGGCAGAGAAAGATTATGAGAGGGACATCACCAGGAAGGCTAAAGAAAATCCCAAGCTTTTCCACAGCTTTATCAGAGGAAAACTGAAGGTAAAAGAACAGGTTTTAAGGCTAAAGAGAGCGGATGGAAGCATCACTGAGACGGACGAAGAGATCTGCAAAGAATTGAACAAGGAGTTTCAGTCAGTATTTACAGTAGAATATACCCCACCCCCTCAGATTGCAGTGATAGAAGCTCAAGGGCCGGTATTAGAGAACATCAACCTTACAGCCACAGAGGTATGCAAAGCGCTGATGGATTTAGATGTTCATAAAGCTACAGGTCCTGATGACATATCCCCTCATGTGCTTAAAAAATGCGCAAACACAATATCAGTGGCACTAAGTATCATATTTAAGGAGTCATTGGAGTCGGGGGAGATTCCAAGATGCTGGAAACAAGCAAATGTGATACCTATCTTCAAAAAGGGAAGGAGGGATACGGCTCTGAACTATAGACCAGTTTCCTTGACCAGCATAGTTTGCAAACTTATGGAGAAACTACTAAGGAAACATATCTCTCTTCACTGGGAATCCTTCAACTTTTTGTCAGTGAGGCAACATGGCTTCAGAGAAGGAAGATCAACAGTAACAAACTTATTAGAATTTTATGATGAGGTAAGCCAAATCTTACAGGAAAGAGAGGGCTGGGCAGATTGCATATTCCTAGACTTCCAGAAAGCGTTTGACACTGTTCCACATGGGAGACTTATTAGGAAGCTGCAATCAATGGCTAGAATAGGTGGAAATGTCTTGGAATGGATAAAAACTTACTTAGAAGGAAGGGAACAGAGGGTTAGAGTAAGACACTCAGTGTCTGAATGGAGAAGAGTTAGTAGTGGAGTTCCACAGGGTTCAGTTTTAGGGCCACTTTTGTTCCTTGTATATGTAAATGACCTACCAGAGTCTGTAAATTCATTCATGAATATGTTTGCAGATGATGCAAAGATTGTGAAGAAAGTAAAAAACGAGAACAATGGTAGAGAACTTCAGGAGGATCTAAATAATCTGCATGAGTGGTCAGAAAAGTGGCTAATGAAATTCAATACCTCAAAATGTAAGGTAATGAGAATGGGTACAAGTGCAAGAAGGCCCAAGCTTGACTACTCGGTGGCTGGAGTACAACTTCAGGAGACAGAAAATGAGAGAGATCTAGGAGTAAACATATTGGCAGATTTGTCTCCAGAAATACATATAAATGGCGTAGTAAGGGCAGCATATGCATTCTTATCAAATGTAAGGGTAGCCTTCAGGCACATGGACAAGGAAATGTTCAGAAATATTTATGTAACCTATGTGAGGCCAAAACTCGAATATGCAGCCCCCTTTTGGAATCCGCACTTGAAAAAGCACATAGCTAAGCTTGAAAAAGTTCAAAGACATGCCACGAAACTGGTGCCAGAAATACGCAATCTCGGCTATGATGAGAGGCTGAGGGAATTAGACTTGCCATCACTCGAAGCTAGAAGAGTAAGGGGGGATATGGTGACAGTCTTTAAATTCCTTCATGGTTATGATAGAGTGGATAGGGATCGATATTTCGATATGGCTGGCTCTAGAACTAGAGGTCATAGTTTGAAGCTTCGGAAGAAAACTTGTTTGCAGGATGTAAGGAAATACTTTTTCAGTGTAAGAGTAGTTGATAATTGGAATTCGCTAAGCGAGGAGGTAGTTAATGCTACCTCAATCCATAGTTTTAAGGACAGGTATGATAAGTATCACTAAGTCTAAAAATGGAACCGATCAGGAGACGGGAAGATACGAGCTTTGGGCTCTTTCCCGTAAACACAATTAGGTAATCACAATTAGGTAATCACATGAATGAGCTTTTTGCAGTTATTGACTGGAGAACCTTATTTTACAACAAATCTGTACAAGAAATGTATGACATCTTTTGTGAGAAATATGGGAAGATAGTAGATTGCTGCATACCTGTCACCAAAGTAGGTGTAATTCATGCCAGAGAGAAATGGTTCCATAATGGGTGTAAAAGAGCTAAGGAGTGGAGAGACAAATGCTGGAAAAGGTATAGGAGGAGAAAAAACATAAATGCCTGGCAAACCTACAAAAGAGCAAGAAATGACTACCTAAGTAAAAGGAGAGAGGCAGAGAGAGATTATGAGAGGGACATCACCAGGAAGGCTAAAGAAAATCCCAAGCTTTTCCACAGCTTTATCAGAGGAAAACTGAAGGTAAAAGAACAAGTTTTAAGGCTAAAGAGAGCGGATGGAAGCATCACTGAGACGGATGAAGAGATCTGCAAAGAATTGAACAAGGAGTTTCAGTCAGTATTTACAGTAGAAAATACCCCACCCCCTCAGATTGCAGTGATAGAAGCTCAAGGGCCTTTATTAGAGAACATCAACCTTACAGCCACAGAGGTATGCAAAGCGCTGATGGATTTAGATGTTCATAAAGCTACAGGTCCTGATGACATATCCCCTCATGTGCTTAAAAAATGCGCAAACACAATATCAGTGGCACTAAGTATCATATTTAAGGAGTCACTGGAGTCGGGGGAGATTCCAAGATGCTGGAAACAAGCAAATGTGATACCTATCTTCAAAAAGGGAAGGAGGGATACGGCTCTGAACTATAGACCAGTTTCCTTGACCAGCATAGTTTGCAAAGTTATGGAGAAACTACTAAGGAAACATATCTCTCTTCACTTGGAATCCTTCAACTTTTTGTCAGTGAGGCAACATGGCTTCAGAGAAGGTAGATCAACAGTAACAAACTTATTAGAATTTTATGATGAGGTAAGCCAAATCTTACAGGAAAGAGAGGGCTGGGCAGATTGCATATTGCTAGACTTCCAGAAAGCGTTTGACACTGTTCCACATGGGAGACTTATTAGGAAGCTGCACTCAATGGCTAGAATAGGTGGAAATGTTTTGGAATGGATAAAAACTTACTTAGAAGGAAGGGAACAGAGGGTTAGAGTAAGACACTCAGTGTCTGAATGGAGAAGAGTTAGTAGTGGAGTTCCACAGGGTTCAGTTTTAGGGCCACTTTTGTTCCTTGTATATGTAAATGACCTACCAGAGTCTGTAAATTCATTCATGAATATGTTTGCAGATGATGCAAAGATTGTGAAGAAAGTAAAAAACGAGAACAATGGTAGAGAACTTCAGGAGGATCTAAATAATCTGCATGAGTGGTCAGAAAAGTGGCTAATGAAATTCAATACTTCAAAATGTAAGGTAATGAGAATGGGTACAAGTGCAAGAAGGCCCAAGCTTGACTACTCGGTGGCTGGAGTACAACTTCAAGAGACAGAAAATGAGAGAGATCTAGGAGTAAACATACTGGCAGATTTGTCTCCAGAAATACATATAAATGGCATAGTAAGGGCAGCATATGCATTCTTATCAAATGTAAGGGTAGCCTTCAGGCACATGGACAAGGAAATGTTCAGAAATATTTATGTAACCTATGTGAGGCCAAAACTCGAATATGCAGCCCCCTTTTGGAATCCGCACTTGAAAAAGCACATAGCTAAGCTTGAAAAAGTTCAAAGACATGCCACGAAACTGGTGCCTGAAATACGCAATCTCAGTTATGATGAGAGGCTGAGGGAATTAGACTTACCATCACTCGAAGCTAGAAGAGTGAGGGGGGATATGGTGACAGTCTTTAAATTCCTTCATGGTTATGATAGAGTGGAGAGGGATCGATATTTTGATATGGCTGGCTCTAGAACTAGAGGTCATAGTTTGAAGCTTGATAAGAAAAGTTCTTTGCAGGATGTAAGGAAATACTTTTTCAGTGTAAGAGTAGTTGATAATTGGAATTGGCTAAGCGAGGAGATAGTTAATGCTATCTCAATCCCTAGTGTTAAGGACAGGTATGATAAGTATCACTAAGTATAAAATGGAACCGATGAAGAGACGGGAAGATACGAGCTTTGGTCTCTTTCCCGTAAACACAATTAGGTAATCACAATTAGGTAATCACTCCATAGGCCTTGAACATCCCTTGTGAGAAGGTCAACTTTAATCTGGTCTCGATCTTCTTGGCATCTAGCTGATTATCTTCACTCATTTTGAGATACAGAGCCAAAGCATCTCCATCCAGGTACAAAGGTATAAAACTGGCTAAATCCTTAATTTCCACAAATCTCGTCACCAACTTGGTCTTTTTTAGCCAGGCAACCACATCACCTTGACCATCAAATGATTTCATTTCACCACAATTTGCCTGTTCCAGCCATAGTGATTTTTAGACGACCTAAATAGCTTGTGGTCGAGATAAAATAAATAATATATATAACATACCTCAACTTAACTCCACCTACACGTGTTTGAAGTTAAAAATCGACTCACAACTGTTCAAAACCCGATTTCTTGCCCGCTTTCTGTAAACCAGCACATACAAAAAGAAATTAACATCTACACTGGGAGCTCCTGATAATAATAAAGCAATTCTGTCTCACAACTCAACCAATAAAGCAAATCCATTACACAACTCCGCAAGCTTAGCTATGTGCTTTTTCAAGTGCGGATTCCAAAAGGGGGCTGCATATTCGAGTTTTGGCCTCACATAGGTTACATAAATATTTCTGAACATTTCCTTGTCCATGTGCCTGAAGGCTACCCTTACATTTGATAAGAATGCATATGCTGCCCTTACTATGCCATTTATATGTATTTCTGGAGACAAATCTGCCAGTATGTTTACTCCTAGATCTCTCTCATTTTCTGTCTCTTGAAGTTGTACTCCAGCCACCGAGTAGTCAAGCTTGGGCCTTCTTGCACTTGTACCCATTCTCATTACCTTACATTTTGAAGTATTGAATTTCATTAGCCACTTTTCTGACCACTCATGCAGATTATTTAGATCCTCCTGAAGTTCTCTACCATTGTTCTCGTTTTTTACTTTCTTCACAATCTTTGCATCATCTGCAAACATATTCATGAATGAATTTACAGACTCTGGTAGGTCATTTACATATACAAGGAACAAAAGTGGCCCTAAAACTGAACCCTGTGGAACTCCACTACTAACTCTTCTCCATTCAGACACTGAGTGTCTTACTCTAACCCTCTGTTCCCTTCCTTCTAAGTAAGTTTTTATCCATTCCAAAACATTTCCACCTATTCTAGCCATTGAGTGCAGCTTCCTAATAAGTCTCCCATGTGGAACAGTGTCAAACGCTTTCTGGAAGTCTAGCAATATGCAATCTGCCCAGCCCTCTCTTTCCTGTAAGATTTGGCTTACCTCATCATAAAATTCTAATAAGTTTGTTACTGTTGATCTACCTTCTCTGAAGCCATGTTGCCTCACTGACAAAAAGTTGAAGGATTCCAAGTGAAGAGAGATATGTTTCCTTAGTAGTTTCTCCATAACTTTGCAAACTATGCTGGTCAAGGAAACTGGTCTATAGTTCAGAGCCGTATCCCTCCTTCCCTTTTTGAAGATAGGTATCACATTTGCTTGTTTCCAGCATCTTGGAATCTCCCCTGACTCCAGTGACTTTTTAAATATGATACTTAGTGCCACTGATATTGAGTTTGTGCATTTTTTAAGCACATGAGGGGATATGTCATCAGGACCTGT
The DNA here is from genome assembly GCA_037179515.1 of Halocaridina rubra. NCBI lineage: Eukaryota > Metazoa > Arthropoda > Malacostraca > Decapoda > Atyidae > Halocaridina > Halocaridina rubra. The sequence goes on along the minus strand of JAXCGZ010017973.1, from coordinate 4,113 downwards.
AGCTTTATGAACATCTAAATCCATCAGTGCTTTGCATACCTCTGTGGCTGTAAGGTTGATGTTCTCTAATACCGGCCCTTGAGCTTCTATCTCTGCAATCTGAGGGGGAGGGTATTTTCTACTGTAAATACTGACTGAAACTCCTTGTTCAATTCTTTGCAGATCTCTTCATCCATCTTAGTGATGCTTCCATCTGCTCTCTTTAGCTTTAAAACCTGTTCTTTTACCTTCAGTTTCCTCTGATAAAGCTGTGGAAAAGATTGGGATTTTCTTTAGCCTTCCTGGTGATGTCCCTCTCATAGTCTCTCTCTGCCTCTCTCCTTTTACTTAGGTAGTCATTTCTTGCTCTTTTGTAGGTTTGCCAGGCATTTATGTTTTTTCTCCTCCTATACCTTTTCCAGCATTTGTCTCTCCACTCCTTAGCTCTTTTACACCCATTATGGAACCATTTCTCTCTGGCATGATTTACACCTACTTTGGTGACAGGTATGCAGCAAGCTACTATCTTCCCATATTTCTCACAAAAGATGTCATACATTTCTTGTACAGATTTGTTGTAAAATAAGGTTCTCCAGTCAATAACTGCAAAGAGCTCATTCATTTTGATGTAATCACCTTTCGGATAGTTCCTCCTCAGGTCCTCAGTGCCTCTACTCTCAGGAAGAATATCTTCAATGATATACTCCATCAACAACACAAAGTGGTCACTCTTTCCAATTGGTGGTTCATACTCATTTTTTTCAATATCCAACACATTATCTGTGAATTCTAGATCAAGTAGTGATGGCTCATCACCACCCCTGGCCCTCGTTGGTTCCATTACATGTTGGTGAATTAAATTCCCTTGTACGCAATATAGGAATCTTGCCCCAAATGAGTCCTCACCACTGTGTGGGTCAAGATTTATCCAATCTATCTCTTTATGATTAAAATCTCCCATAATCAAAATCCTACATTTTTTTCCCCGTGCAATGTTAACAACTGAGTTTATGACTTCAATAGTACCTATATGACTTTCCTCATAAACTTCAAGCCTATTCTGGTTCCTTGGTGGGTTATATACAACAGTTATTATAATGCTCTCTGACCCAGTATTTATGCGAGCAACAAGAAATTCCTTGGACTCACTGTTTAGGAAGACACGCTGGACTGGTGAACAAGTGAGTTTTTTTGCAAATGAGATCAGGCAATTAGCAAGACTGGTAGGATGGAAGGGAGAGGGTCTGGAGTGGTCCGTAAAGTTGGCATTTGTGACTGGTTTCCCAGATCGGATCTCCATGGAACTTCAGAAGACAAAGGATATTGAAACATTAGATATGACTGAGCTAATTGCAAGAGCTAGAGTGCCAACATCAGGTGGTGGGGGTCAAGAAGTTACAGCAGTTGTAGCCAGAGGATCTTCACTGATGGTACAGCAGCAAAGGTCCAAGTTGCCGGGGGTCTCACCATCATAAGGCCAGCAAGGAGGCAGGAAAGGAGAAAATAAGATGTTCAAAGGTCGCTGTTACAGGTGCGGTGGGCCTCATATGGCAAGAGAATGAAGGAGCCACGACCACCCATAATGTGTTTCAAGTGTGGGAAGGAAGGTCATGTTGCAAGCCACTGCGAGCAGGGAAATGGGAGCTGCTGTGCCGGAAGCTATCCCCTCAGACAACTAAAGGTTTTTCCATCTTCATTGGCAGTAATCAGTGTTAGCATGGGAGGTAGGAAGGTGAGGGCACTTGTCGATTCAGGTTGTTCTATCACAGTGTGTTCTTCTCAATTGGTGGGGAAATGCACAGTGAAGGTAGAAGGGTTAGTAACGGTGGATGGAAGACAGATTGAATGTGAGGGCAGTAAAGAGATAGAGTTGACAGTGCAAGGAATACACCTGAGAACTACAGCAATTGTAATTGCTAAAGTGATAACTGGCATAGATGTAGTAATGGGAATGGATATGATTAACAGACTGGGTGGTGTGACAATTCGTGATGGATTTGAAGTTTTTGCCAATGTGCCAGTACCAGTGAACATTTTGTAAGTAGTGAGAGGCAGGATAAAGTGTGCAGTGACAGTTGTAAATGCAGGGCTGGAAAGGGTGACAGGAAAAGTGAAAGCCAAGAAAATGGGAAGTTGATAGGAGAGCTATCCACAGAACAAAAAGCCAGTCTGTGCAAGATCATGGACAAGGATTTCATTGCAGAGTTTGACGGTACTAAGTTAGTGGTGGAGTGGTATTTGAAAGAGGGGCTGCCGGTTTTAAAGAACAAGGTGGGCTTCTATGAGAGCGCAAAGTGAGAGCATGTTAGGAAAGAATATGACCGAGAGGTGAGAGGTGGATCAATGAAGGTATACTGGTGCCATGGGGGACGGAAGTAGAAAATGGAGTGCTACCATTGATGGCGGTGGTTCAGCTAAACAAGAACAAAGTTCGGCCAGTGCTGGACTACAGCGAACTTAAACAATACGTTATGTCTCACACTGGAGAAGACGCTACTGATGTTTGCAGTGAGATGCTGAGGGAGTGGAGGCAGATGAGTGGGGCCTCTGCTATAGTTGATTTGAAGTTGGCTTACCTGCAAGTTCACGTTGCAGAGAAGCTGTGGCAGCACCAACTCGTGAATTATGGGGGAAGGACATACTACCTAATGAGGCTGGGCTTCGGAACTAAGTTCAGCACCAAGAATCATGACCAAGATCATCAAAACAGTATTAAGCAAGAGGAAAGGGATGGAAGCAGCCAAAAACTCGTATATAGATGATATACAGGTAGAAGAGACCAAGGTTAGTGTATCGGAAGTTGTGGAGCAGCTGCGTCTGTATGGGCTGCCTACGAAACCACCTGAGCCACTAGAAGGGGGAACTGCTTTGGGTCTGAGATACGAAAGAGGGAAGAATGGTGAGCTCGTTTTCTGTAGGGGTAATGAGATTCCAGAAGTGAAGCAAGACTTAAGTAAGAGAGAGCTGTTGTCTGTGAGCTTACGAAAAAAAGATATATTACAAATATTGCATACGTGAAGTCTTTCTACGGCATTTTCGTCAAGGTGAACATGGATATGGCTTCGTAATTTATCTTTTTGACGGAAGGATTTATTACAAGTGTCATATACATATGGTTTTTCCCCACGGTGGATTAAGTAATGTGGTTTTAAATGCTGCTTTAGAGCAAAATGATTTATTACAAATATTACTCACATACGGTCTCCCAAGATGAAGTTGATAATGTCGTTTCACATCTTTCTGCAGGGAAAATGCTTTTTGACATATACTACACACATAAGGATTCTCTCCAATGGGAAGAAGAAAATGGTCTTCCAATACCTTTCTTCAGAAAATGATTTGTTACATATTTTACACACGTGAAGGCCTTTTTCAATGTGAATTTGTATATGATGCCTTTTTAAAGCAATCTCTTGACTGAATGATAAAGTACAAAGTTTGCAAAAATAGTGGTTTTTTTTACTGTGTAAGCAAATGTTGTTGCAAATGTTTTCTAGAAAAGCTTTTGTTACATTCATTGCACTTGTAAGGTTTTTCTCCAGTGTGAAGAAAAGAATGTTTCTGCAAGACTCTCATATGTAAGAAAGCTTTGTTGTATGTGTTGCACTTGTGAGGTTTTTCCTGCACAGCTGATTCCATATTTTATGCTGAAAAGAAGTTTTAAGCATGGATTCTGTGATCACCAAACCCTTCAGTCTTCTCTATCACAATATTAGTCATTCTAAGCAGATTCCAGTACTGTACTGCATAATGTCTCAGCTCTTTTCAGAGAAATATCCTTTTGACACTTTGAAACTTCTAGAAATTTGAACACATACCTCATACTGATATTAATTTATCCTTGGAGAGACACCTGCAAAATAAGAAAATTGTATGACCAGAGATGAAATATATACAGCCCAACTTCAATACAATACACAAAGGCTAACTACACTATCAACTGTACTACTTCGATACAATACACATAATTACACTCTCAACTGAAATATGATACATTTTATATATGATTTTTCTTATCTTAACTACTGTGGGGGTTTAGGATGCTAGAGTGTTGTTGAGATTCTGTTTTACTAAGGGGACTCAAAGTACCGAGCTCGGTTAAGAGCTCACAAACAGACAGGACAGATATTTGTA
>JAXCGZ010017972.1:25000-27500 GCA_037179515.1 Halocaridina rubra | reverse complement strand
TCTCTCTCTCTTTCTCTCTCTCTCTCTCTCTCTCTGATCCTGGCACGTGCACAAGTGACATGGTATACGTTATGCTGGCTATGTTTCTTGAAGCCAAAAACCGCGTTGCAAGGCTTCACGTTACACTTGTAGTATGTGTTAAGAGTGTGTAAGAAGGATTTTGTGAAAAACAAATAATTAACCAAAGATACATATAAATAAACACACACATCAACACGCGAGCAAGCACACACACACACGCATGCAAACACACACACACTCACAGATATATATATATATATATATATATATATATATATATATATATATATATATATATATATATATATATTATATATATATATATATATACATATATATATATATATATATATATATATATATATATATATATATATATATATATATATATATATATATATATATATATATATATATATATATATATATATATATTATATATATATATATATATATATATATATATATATATATATATATATATATATATATATATATATATATATATATATATATATATAGGTAGAAATTAAATTACAATAAAGAAATTAAATTAACTAATAAATGCATAATAAAGCACGTCGATAACAGGGAAGAAGAGCAATACCGATAATGGAAATAGAGTCAACAAATACATACACATATAATCAGAAATAATAAACCACCCTAATAAATAAGTAAATAAATAAAAACCGAAAATTGTGGTAATTAAAGAAGTAAATAGATACATAATAAGTACATAAGATAAATAAAACTAAAACCCAAGTGAATGAAATAAGCAATTAGATAAAAGCATAATAAATATTTAAAAACTCAAAAAGAAAATATATCCAAGGTAATTAAATGAATTATTATATAAGAATATATACAAAATAATTACGGATTTAAAAATATATGATAAACTTAAAAAAATAATCATTAAAATAAACAAACAAATAGATAGATAAAATGAAAGCAGAGAATAAATAACATTATCCAATTAAAGGCCGGTCTATTAATATGCTTCACTTGTATAAAAGTTTCAGTTAAAAAAAAAAAAATAGTTCCGTCTGAATTGACAGCTGCAAAATTAATTGAATTAATTTGTGTCACGCCAAAACTCTCACAGAAAATAAAAAAATTAAGCTTGCATTATATTTATTCGAGGGTAAAAAACACCAACTGGGGTTGCAAGCGAGTTTAACTTCGTGTCTGTCTCAAGGCCGGATTAATGGGTAGGACTGGTGTCAGTAAGGGCATTCAGCTGTAAAATATTGAACCAAAGGCAACCAACAGTCTCCAAAGAAGATATTTAGAATCGGCGACCCCATATGAATATCGGAAAAGGTGCAGAAGGAGAAGAAAAATAAAACAAAAAGTTACACGAATTAAGAGTTAGATACATATACACATGTGATGTAGTCGCCGTGGCTCAGTCGGTAGCGTCTCCGACTCTGAGGCGTCAGGTCGAGGGTTCGCGCCCCGTCACGGTCTGAGGTTAGCAAAGGCATGCACTCAGCGTAAGGATTACATCTGCCAAAACAAGTCCTTCGCAAGAAGGCAACCGTCCTAGCCCTTGGTTGATAAGGGAGTCCGTGACGTAAAACCGGAACCGGATACATATACACATGTGATCCTAAACTATGACAGTGCTATTTAAGGAAAAAAATGTACGCAAGTTTGCCAAATATCACTGAAATATTTCTTCTTCGTCAGAGACATAGAAATATACTGTTGTTTTTTTATGAGTGACACCGGGACTGGCAAAGAAAAATTCCCTCATTGGGCCCGGGCACCAAAACAACATTTAAGAAAAAGTAGTGGCTTAAGGACAAGGCAGAACTAAGAGCATGGTAAACAATAACAAGACTGGCTGAAAGAATAGTCAAAGTAACGAAGACCTATAATGATGGGAATGAAATAGAGAAACAGATGTGGAACGTTGTGACTTGTCAGATATTAAGGTAAGATAAGAGCTGTATATCGAATACATCACTTAGATGTGTGGGGTCAATTATGATATAGTAACATCATGAGCTCGAACTCCGCAAAGCATGTAGCTTTTTCGGATAGAAATGAACTCGGTCTTTCTGGCAAATACAAATACGGCCATTCCCGCCACACTAACGAAAAGTAAATTAAAAAGAAGAAGAAAAAACAACACCGGGCTTCCAATAAAGCTTCCATGTAGACTATTCGGAAAGGAACAAGATGGGGCTTCTCTGTTTTAAATTCAGCTTCATATAATAAATGTATAGCTTCAATTAGTAACATGATAGAAATGAGTAAGAGTTTTTTTATATATATATATAAACTGGGCTTCTTATAAATTTGAAGTTTCCTAGATTATCGACTAGGGGCTTGCTTATTATAAATAAGGCTTTCTAGGAAGTTTTCATGAAGCTCAGATGGAAATAAAGCTACAGTTAAATATATATATATATATATATATATATTATATATATATATATATATATATTATATATATATATATATATAT
>JAXCGZ010017972.1:5000-22500 GCA_037179515.1 Halocaridina rubra | reverse complement strand
AGACATGAAGTCTTCATTCGCACACCCAGTTTGATCCTCAGGTGTTTGTCGTACAGATGCCAATTGATAGAAGATAATTATTTGCTATAGTTGAGCATATTTTCACTAGAGCGATGTTGGTTGTTTTCTTTGTAAATGTTAAGGTTTATACGTGGATACTGGAGACAAATACAGTAATTCACGTGTTTTAATAGAAACGAGAGAGAGAGAATGTGGTATAATATAATGAACAACCTATACTTATACGAGAGAGAGAGAGAGAGAGAGAGAGAGAGTAATAATAATAATAATAATACTTTATTTCCATTTCAATACAATGGGTATTCGTCAGCCAGGGTAAGCCCCAACCCCCCACTGTGGTGTCCACCCACAGCAGTTCCTGCCAGTAAACAGCTTAAACTCTCGGTCTTGGACGGGAACCGATCTTTCGACCTCATGAATGCGAAGCCAGCGCGTTACCACTGTACTAGAGAAACTAATCACCGAGGTTCTAAGAGCTCATCCCCAACTTAATACTGATGTATAAATAGTGGAATTTAAAGCTATATAATGGGACTACTCATGACAGTTCCCATGGGGGATTTTTTTTTTATTATATTTTTAGTCGAATTCCTCTCGACAGCCTAAACTGAAAAGCATTACTCCTTTACAGTATACACTGAATACATTAAGATGGAAAATGAACCGATATTGGCTTTATCGTGAATGGGTACATCCTTTGACTTGGCCTCCACTATTACCATGAGGACTGTGACTGATTAAGTTTTTGTAGTTTTCATAACGTGCAAAGTTTTAGAATTTTTAAATAATAATAATAATAATAATAATAATAATAATACTAATAATAATAATAACTGAATTTCACTTATTCCCTGAATGCGATGGCAGAAAATTGGAAAAGTGTCTCCTGTCGAGAAACAACCCAAAGGTAAGGGTAAAGATAAAGTGGGACAAGGATAAGGACTTCCCGTATCCTCCCTACTAGGGTATATAAGGTTTGAAAATTGTAATGGCTGTGATCACAATGCTTGAATGGAAAGAAAGTATCAATTGCAAACAAAAGTACACATACATACATACACACACACACACACATGTACACTAATATTAGCCCTTTAATCTGTAAAGCAAATAACACTACAGTCTCTTGCATGGATAAGAATTAAAATATAAAAATAAATAGATAAAGATGCTCTACTATGAGTTCCTACGACAAACCGGAATTATAAATCCTAGATGCATCAAAACAAGTGGAATAAAATGGCCTTAAAAGGTCAGTATTGGACAGGTATAGTGCTTATTATTATTGTGATGGATTCAGTTTTACGTCACGAACTCCCTTTTCTACTAAGGGCTAGGACGGTTGCCTTCTTACGGACTTGTTTTGGCAGATGTAATCGTTACCCTGAGTGTATGCCCTTACTAACCTCAGTCCGTGAAGGGGCGCGAACCCTCGACCTGCCGCCTCAGAGTCGCAGACGCTACCATTTTGCCACGGAGACTACACTATTATTATTATTATTATTATTATTATATGGACATAAAATTATATATATATATATATATATATATATATATATATATATATATATATATATATATATATATATATATATATATATATATATATATATATATATATATATATATATATATATAATTTTTTTTTGAAATACCTGTAGCACCCATATCTACTTAGTAGCATCAGAGACTATACTATTAATCTTTGAATTGTATGATGGAAGATTGAATAATGGATCCAGTATATGAAACAAACAATAGGTTTTTTCATTTCCTCAGTTTTGAAAGTGCTCCTTATTTGCATATCGAGATAATCTATTTCGACTTTTCGTCAGGGATCAATAAGACCTAAATTCCTCCTAACCCACACATCCGATCTATAGGTGGGGGGTGGGAGAGGAGTTTAAAAACGCACATGACTCGCTCTTCTTTGACAGTTATGTGGCATCGTCCAAAAATTATTGTATGGGCGGTGAGTATACATATATATACATAAGTATTATATATTGGAGGAAATGCACATACACAATAATTTCACGTTAACAGGCTTGTGAATGCTAGCATTATATACTGAAAGATAATCAAGGCCTATAGACATGTAATTGCACTGTAGTTTTAAATAATGATTCTAGTGTATGGCAATGTAACAAAATGCTCTCAAAATTTCATTACTGGTACTGCTGTACACCTTCTCTTGACTGAGAGTAACTGGGAAACTCTCGTATCCAATATTTGTGTATTTAGTAAAAGTACAGAGACAAAGGAAAGTATAATAGTAATTTCAAGCCAAAAATGTGGTTTTGAACTGTGTTTTTAGAATCTGCAGTCTCACCCAAGTGGCAGTCTAGGGGAGTGGACGCGCGCGCAACTGTGGTAGAGGTAATAATGGGAAGATATTGAGTAGTGCTAACAACTTAGCGATTTTGTAGCAACCACTGGCGGTGTTTTCCTATTAGCTCATATAAATTCAGACACCATATATTATGAGTGATGTGATTCTTCGTTAAAATACGAATTTTAGGTTAGTATATAACTCAAAAGTAATTAACACGAATATCGGCTAGTTTTCATTAGCTATTTCGGCGCTAGAAACCGCAAGACCGCCAGTACAGTGTTACAAATCACTGTTGAAATGAGGGGTGGGTAGGGAAGAGAGGAAGAACTGCTTGTGGACGGGTGGGGTAACGGAAAGGGTGGGATGGCTGAGGCCCAATGGGGGAGATGGGGCCTTCGAAAGGTGCTACAGTTGACTTATCTAAAACTGTATATAAAATATATATATATATATATATATATATATATATATATATATTATATATATATATATATATATATATATATATATATATATATATATATATATATATATATAAATTAAGAAATATATAGCCGTGAAAGGAGTAAAAAAAAAAAAGGCTTTCTTTTCCCTGTGGTCTCGGAATGCCGAACTCCATTTTTTTTTTCTTAGAGAAAGGTACAGTACACCAACACCTCGAGTGTAATGAAAATGTGCCACACTGGGAATGTTTTTTTTTGTTTGTCATATTTTGATGGTTACTCATAAGTAATGCAATTCATTAACTGGTGACATTCGACTGAAAGCACATGACGTCATCAATAACGTATGAGATCGATACAGAAATCACGTTTTTTTTTATTTACCACAAACTATAATCCACAACACTATTTGCCTTTTTTAACCTTCCCAAGTACATGAAAATGGGAGGAAATAGTATTGAAATATCTAATTAATTGTCAGAAGAAATTACCAACGCAGACGCCATGTTTAATAACTATAAATAAAAAAAAATATTCGAGAACAAAGACCCAGACTATTCTCTGGTAATGTCGTGGGCTTAACGCATTGACCACAAACAAATTCGAAAGGAAAATAATAATAATTATAATCCTCGTTATGAATAAGGAATGGGATAAATGAAACAAATATGAATGGTTTGCTGATGGATGGGAGTCGGGACGTCTTCTCTCTGTCACAGCCAACAGCTGATCGCTGCTTCTCTGTAGGAATACTGCTTCCCTCTGGCGAATGCAGCTGCTGTTAGGTATATCCCGATGCACTCCACATGATGTACAACATCTCCATTTATTTTATTCAACACTTAGGCCTCAAAGACCAATTACTAATCACTCATTTTATCACAGCTCCAATATGGCGCTGGGGCTTCCTCCTTCACTCAATACACCACTACCTTGCAACATTGGGGGGGATAGGGGAGATGGGAAGCTGTATCACGATTATTCCTCCGCACACAAATATTTTTCTCATTATTTTGGTGATTTTGATATACTGATTAATTATATTGATATCTTATCATGATATATTCATAACATAACTGCTTTATAGGGAAACATCATGATAAAAACGTGCGTAATCGATATGAAGAGAAGGATCTACTTTTTCACTGAAAAGTGTAGGGGGCGCTGCGGTCAGTGGATATCCAGGGAGTGAGACCCAATTCGTAAACAGTCTTTGGGCTGCTATGTCTGCGTTAAGACGTACTAGTTATCTTTGTCCTTGCGGTTGGCAGCCTGCACGAACTTGGAAGTGAAAGAGCAAATATCGTCTTTATTGATAAGGTAAATAACGTCGAGTGTTCATTGTGTCAAGATGAGCGTTGAAGTTCTCCTACCTTCACCCCGAGTAAATCTGTTAGATAGTGGTACTCGGAGTGCCATGGAGGGCCTCGCCCTCCCGACGGTGTGCGGACCCCACAGGGGTACTCGACGGCCTTCGGGCACCAACGAAAGCGAGAGCGATTCCCCACCAAGTAAGAAGAGCAAGAAAACACGACGGAGGAGAAAGCGCCCTCGTCATCGTATGAGGAGCAAGAGCCTGCGAACGAAGCCCGTAGCGCCCTTCAACACCACCCAGTTCCTGATGGCGGAACATGACCAGCTTCAGGATACCGACATCGTAGCTCGTCCTCGACGGAACAGAGACTCCTCTTTTAGTGTTGACTCGGAAGATCAAAACAATTATTACTCCTCTCCAGATGAAGACGATTTTATGGTCAGGGAATTTTGGAATGCCTACGAAGATGTACACGCTGAGCGGCTCGACACCATGACGAAGGCTCAGCTGGTGCAGGAGTACCTCGCTCTCGAAGAAAAGGTAGATCTCCTTGAAATGCAACTGCGGGCTGTAAGGGCACGTCATCGGCACAGAAATAAAATGGATGACGATGAAGACGACGACGACGAGGTGCGACCAGGCGAAGTCAAAGTGGATGCCGAAACCGCACAAAAAATTTCCATTTTCCAAAACGAAATCAACAACTTGGAGATGGAAAACCGTAGATTACGAGAGGAAAACATGAGCCTTCGTCGCTCGTCATCTGCCAAGTCTTCCTCATCGTCATCATCCTCAGACTCCAGCAGCGATTCGAGTAGTAGCAGTAGCAGCAGTAGTGATTCAAGTAGCGACAGCGAAGATGAAATAGACAACGAGAACCGTAAAGTGAACAGCAGTAACATAGATTCTGTTCCTCCTTCGCCTCCTAGTGTTATGTTAACGGGGGAAGGGGAGGAGGGAGATGCCATTGTGAGTGCCAGTGATAAAGTCGTGTGCCAACCTGACAGCCATTTGCGTCAAGAAGAAGAAAGCGTTGTTACGGAAATGGAAAGAGAAGGAGAAACTGCTGAAGCAATGGTCATGGGAGATCTACCTGACGGGGGAGCAGCGGCTGGCTCGCTCTGCAGCCCCACCCGTTACAATATCACTGAACCCCCCATCACTTCCTCCTCCATCAGTATCGAAAAGTCCACAGAAGAGGATATTCACGAAGGGGAGGACACGCAGTGCAAAGGGCTTGAGGAGGAAGTGAGCAGCACTACCGCTGCGTAGTAAAGGGGGTCCTCCCCCCCGCCTATCTCCTCTAGAGGATCTCCTATTCCTCCTTCAATGACGTATCTGTGATCTCTTTTAACACATCCACGGTGTTTTGGAGCAACCTTCTTCATCAAGTCACGTGAATTGAGAAGGTAGGCGTGCCTCAAGTCATTCCTGATCAAGCAAGATCTTCAACGAATATTAAAAATTATTTACAATAGTGATTATAATTTTAAACCCAAAGTGAAAACTGACTTGCCAGTGAATGTTATTGTAACAGTTTTGACTATATTATAGTATTTGCCCAAAGCAGTATTCTCGCCAGGGATATAATAGGCTGAGCCAATACACACGTGAACTTTTATATGCATGCGTTTGCGGAACACCTGTGGTTGATATAATATACTTCTTTGGCATAAGTAGGACATAAATTCCTTCATAGACTAATTTTAAGAACATTACCAACTATTTTTTTTTAACTAGAATGTCTGTGAATTCTATTTTGAGTTGTGAAATATGGATTTATAAAGAGAAAAAAACTCATTATTTTTTTTTTAATGTAAATCGATATATTAAGTAAAAAAAAAAACTTTTCAAGTAAAGTCGTGTATATGAAGTCAAACGTCTACACTAGTTTCTTGATAGCGTAGGTCCGCTCATAATTGTTATTCAGTGATAAATAAAAGTGCCGTAGCAGTTTTAATGGCCGTGCCTAAAATCGTATTTCTATGGTAATTATCATTATTATTATTGTTTTTATTGGGTAGCTACAATGCATTCTCACTATTTTATGGGGATATAAATATTTTCATTATTGTTTTCGTTCTTATATTTTCTGTTTCTCCAGATCTCTTCTTTGCGGACATATCACGAAGCTAGTCTTAATGACAAGTTCACGAGATCATCTACAGATTCGTTGATTTATTCTAAACGAAAGAAAAAAATGGTAGATATTTCGTGAATTTGTTTACTTTAAATATATTTTATGAAAAGGAAAGATATTGTCAGCTCTGCAGGTTTAAATACATTGCCCTCCGGATTATTTTTTTCCTCCCATTTTGCTCCATGTGTGTATATATTTTTGTTTACATTTATAGAGGGCGTTCGTTTCTTGGCTGTGACTTAGGCTTTGAGCATTTAAATGGCACATAGAAATAAATATAAATTAAGGTATTTTCTCGGTTCGCTAGTAAACCGAGTCAAAAGAGAAGAATTTATTTTTTGTCGTGCCTTTAATTCGTCAATGCTGTATGTGTACTTCAGTGGTATCGCCCCACCCCACCCCAGTCCCGTGATAACTTATACAGTGTATATATTGACAAGTTATATACATTGTATATATTGTATTTTGATGACTTAAATGCTAATATTGTTTTCATAGTGCTCATATGTCTTTATTTTTCTTGGCATTTGTTTTAGCCTTAAGGACAAGATAATAGTAGCCTATTTTAACAAGATTTTGATGTACGTGTATGTGCGATTCTTTTTTTCTTTTTGTCTTGAACTATTGTATTTTTAAGGCTGGTTGGTGTATATTTTGTGTGTGTTAGATCTTGTAAACGATTTGTTGCAACGTTTTGTGTATAGTGTATGGGAATGGTCAGTCGCTCTCGTTTGACTCACTCACTTGAAGATTTGGCCTCTTTAAATCATAGATTTTGGAATGGCAGTCTGCCAGTTCCTAAAAATTGCGAAAAGACTGGTTTGATTCGATCATTTTGACCATCACAAGCGTTGAGCATATCGTTTAGAAGGGCTAAAGAAGACATTTAACTAATACGTCTGAGATTTCTGACCATAAAACCTCTAGGTATCGATGTGTTAACCGTGCGCATTGTGGCTGTTATATATATATATATATATATATATATATATATATATATATATATATATATATATATATATATATATATATATATATATATATATATATATATATATATATAATGAAAAGAGTAGGAGAGGGATTTAATGCAGAAATTCTCGCGTTGCTGAAGTCAGGAGTACAAAGTTAACGTGATCTTTCTAAGCCTTTTTCTCTTTGTTTAATTTTTTTAAGGAGAGAGAGTATTTGTTAATAAAATGACAAAACTTATTAAAAAATGGTTAACCGGAGCTGCTCTTGATTGTATATGCAAAATGATAAATAAATAAATAAAGTAATAAATTGAAAACTATTTTATATAATGTACCTGAGGTTTAAGAAGGTGAATCTTTCCTTTTCAATTTTTTTTTTTTTGTGCTTCCTTTTTGCGAAGATATATTGTAAAACAAAAGTAATTTACATAAATAAAAATACTTATTTTAATCTGTGTTTTCTCCCACATTATTTTGGATTATAAAATTGCTGAAATTGAACTGTTGCTGAGGTCTTTTAAGCTGGTTTTTACTATGTGTTTAGCCTGACATATCTCTGATGCCATTTTCTCATGGACAAATACATATGGTCAGTTGGAAAGCGCAAATCATAGAATCAAGTACTGAATGGTCACTGTTCATTTAATATCAGGCATGGTTATCTTGCTAATAGCTGAGCACGCATGCGAATACTTATTGTTAATGTCATGAAGATGCTTGTAAAATCTGTGAGCTTTTCACATATGTATAGCAGTTTTGCAGACTGAGAAACATACAACAAAGAAATAGAATTTCACTAAATGAAAATATAAAAGATGTCACCAAGTACTTCTATGTACAAAATATATTGCCAATGCTCAGTGCACGGAAACACTAATTCATCGCAGTCGCTCCTTCCCTTAACGTTCCCACCCACCTCCATTCTCTCTCATGGAAACCTTTTAATGGACTCCTGCCTAGCCACTAGTCCTCTGCCCAACCCCCTCCGCCTCTCATCCACTCCTCCCCTAGAAGAAAACCCGTTCTCTCCCCCCATCGCCACTCGTGACTCTCCCTTCCACTATTCTTTTTCATACCTAATAAATCCATTCTCATTCCCCCATGGCTGTGTGTATGAGAGGTGTGCTGCAAAATCCTCGGTATTGGTTAGAATAATATGAAAATTATAATGCACTGATGTTTTGAAATGGGCAAGCAG
Organism: Halocaridina rubra; assembly: GCA_037179515.1. Lineage (NCBI taxonomy): Eukaryota > Metazoa > Arthropoda > Malacostraca > Decapoda > Atyidae > Halocaridina > Halocaridina rubra. Next base: position 14,074 of record JAXCGZ010017972.1, on the reverse strand, counting down.
TAAACGCATACATGCTGAATCTCTCTCTCTCTCTCTCTCTCTCTCTCTCTCTCTCTCTCTCTCTCTCTCTCTCTCTCTCTCTCTCTCTCTCTCTCTCACACACACACACACACACACACACGAGATCGTATTGGAGCTAAAGATCAGACCCATCTCTGTTAAATCTACAAACTAAAATAAAAGGACTTCATCTCATTGAAAACATCTGCCACATGAGAGGTAACAACAATGATAATCGCCAAAGTAAAACCTTTAGCTGGAAATCAAAGCAAACGCAGCCTCAAGCTATATCGTTCCAAGTGGAATATATGAATATTTTTTTGCTTTTGCAAAATATTACACGATATTTGAGGATAAAATCGCTTAGTAACAGGCGCTTTTATGTTGCTGTATAACAGTGTACACGTTAGGACTATTGGTTCAAGTTTTCAAGTTGTATACATAAGGGCTAAATCTATTGTAGTTCTCTTGTGCTTCTTATTTTTATTTCTTTTTTACTTTTTATCCTACTCAAAGAACGAAATTAAAGAATTTCATTCAGATTCCGAGTTTTAGCGGTTATTTATCTCCATTTCCTTCATTTAAATCCTTTTATCTTCCTTTAAACTGTAAACATTCACTTCACATATGTGCTGCGGTGGTGCCAAATGTAAATTTTTACTCGTATTACTCTCGTGTACGTTACTTCCTTTTTATGATATATTTAATTACTTATTTCTGCAAGTATTTATCCAACTAAAGGATTTTCTCTCATTTTAGAGTTCTAACAATTTCATATTAACAGTCACGTGGAAGACATGAACTGCGGTGTTGCCAAATTTATTACTCGTATTCCTAACAAGTTCTCACTGAAATTTTGAATCTCATTGCTTCAACATATTAATTGCTAAAAGAATTAAAATGATCTCGTTTATAATGTAGTAAAGACTAAACTATACACCTCTTTGGCTAATAATCAAGCTTAAGACTTTTAGACGAATGTGAATGCCACCAAACCCCCAGATTGCTTGAGGGCTTCTCCTCTCTCTCCCCCCCCCATCCCTATACCATCCGACAAGCAAGAATGTTCCACTCTCTCTCTCTCTCTCTCTCTCTCTCTCTCTCTCTCTCTCTCTCTCTCTCTCTCTCTCTCTCTCTACGCGTAAATATAAAGACAGATCTGTTCTCATTTGAATGATCATTATATAGTGGTGGCAATACGCTTATAATAATAATGTTCCGGTTTTACGTCACGGACTTCCTTTTCTACTAAGGGCTAGGACGGTTGCCTTCTTGCGAAGGACTTGTTTTGGCAGATGTGATCGTTACCCTGAGTGCATGCCCTTGCTAACCTCAGACCGTGACGGGGCGCGAACCCTCGACCTGACGCCTCAAAGTCGCGGACGCTACCGTTTGAGCCACGGTGACTACTACTACTACTAATAATAATAATAATAATAATTTATTATTATTATTATTATTATTATTATTATTATTATTATTATTATTATACCTCACAAACAAATACTTTGTTCAATGAATAAGTTAATTATAATAAATGACATGATGATCAATTCTACATAGTAATTTGATAAGGTGCGTGTTGGTCATTCATTAAAGAGACCCTTGTTCGTGCCCAGGTCCAGGTAAAATGATCACCCAGAATTTGTATATGATTGAAAAAAGATAATCTCTTCCTGTGTCCAATAGTCAAGATTATCTCTTCCTCACAAGTAAAGATAATCCTTTTTGTAATCAAATCATCTTTTTAATATTGGTTGATTTTGAAGTTATTTTTCACATATTGAATTTACTAAATCTAACCTAAAAGAGATCCAGTAGTAAAGACGATCTTCAGTGACAAAGTTTTAATTTATACTTACTAAAATTAACCTAACCTAACTTAAAAGAGGAACAGGTTAAGATGGTCTTTGTTCTGTTGTAGGAAGTGTCTTAAATTAATCTCTTACATATGTCCGATGATAGGAGGTAAGTTGGAATTGAAATAATGCTGATGAAACTGTAAGGCCAGTGGTAAAACAGAACTCTGATAAGTTAACTCTGAGCTAAACTGCGACCCCATACAAGAATAAATTTGAAAGGCCAAGGGTGAAACAATTCCAAACTCGTGAAAGCCATTTCAAAACTTCACATGAGATAGATTAGTGAAACTGAGTGGCCAGTGGCGAATCAATTTCCTCTTATAAGGGTGTCCACAAAGTCTGGGTACATAGGAAATTTCACTATGCAGACCTATTCAATCGAGTTCACCTGAAGTTTGTAAAGCGCATCAAATTATGCATTGAAAATGATGGAAATCATATTGAAAATATTATTTATTAACATTAGAGTTAAATAAAATTGTTTTGTTTTAAAAGTATGTGTTAATCTCGTGTGTACCCAGACGAAGGGTATATATATATATATATATATATATATATATATATATATATATATATATATATATATATATATATATATATATATATATATATATATACATACATATATATATATATATATATATATATATATATATATATATATATATATATATATATATATATATATAAAGTACTTATTAATTTCGTGACCTAAAATGGTCACCTTCTCAAAGAAGGTGACCAGTTTAGGTCACGAAATTAATAAGTACTTTTATATATATATTTTCGTAGTTTTATTTAATGGGCTTTTCCTACCCCATATATATATATATATATATATATATATATATATATATATATATATATATATATATATATATATATATATATATATATATATATAAATTATTCATGTTTTCACATATATAATGTGCTTATTTGATATTTCATGCCTGAATGAGATTGGGAATTGAATTAAATGCTAAAATGAAGCCACGAGTGAGGTTGGGGAATCTGTAATATGAACATAGTGGCATTCAGATAGAATGCGTTCATTCCTAAGTATAGCAGATATAAGCTATAAGGTTGGGTTCCTTTTAACCTTCTGTGGTGTAGTGGTAGCGCCTTGACTTAGTAATCATAAGTCTTAGGTTCGAGTCCCGGTCGGGGTAAAAAAAAAAAAAAAAAATATTCATATATATATATATATATATATATATATATATATATATATATATATATATATATATATATATATATATATATATATATATATATATATATATATATATATATATATATATATATATATATATAATATATATATAATATATATATATATATATATATATATATATATATATATATATATATATATATATATATATATATATATATATATATATATATATATATATATATATATATATATATATATATATATATATATATATATATATATATATATATATATATATATATATATATATATATATATATATATATTATATATATATATATATATATATATATATATATATATATATATATATATATATATATATATATATATAATAATAATAATAATAATAATATATATATATATATATATATATATATATATATATATATATATAATAATAATAATAATAATAATATATATATATATATATATATATATATATATATATATATATATATATATATATATATATATATATATATATATAGTTAGTAAGGAAGCCCATCAATGAAATAACACAGAAAATAACGCTGTATTTCGGGTTCTAACTGGATCCATTCTCAAGCACAAGTGAATGCATAAAGGGACAATGACAGTTGGGAGTAATAAACCAAAGGGTCACAGTAGTCCTTGGGGGGTTAAATATTAAAAATGGTAAAACAGGTCATTAATATTAGAATATGTTAATCCCTAATTAAGAATACTCTGATATTAATTACTTTTTATCAGTTGATCTTTTATTAAGAATATTCTCTTTTGGATTAGACCTGTTTTACCATTTTTAATTTTTAATCCCCTGAGGTCTCATCCGACCATTTTCATTATTACTCCCACGGTCAATATAAAATATGCATTCACTTGTACCTGAGAGAGGGTCAGTTTGGACCCGAAATATAGCATTATTTTCTCTGTGTTGTTTCACTGATATATATATATATATATATATATATATATATATATATATATAATATATATATATATATATATATATATATATATATATAATTGGTTTTGCAGTTAATCTATATCATTTCGAATATGTAAATAGTTTTGCCACCCATGCTATCAAAGAACTTAGAAAGTTAATGAGCACATATCGATGACCTAAACTTACCGAGCCAAACTCAACACTAAACATATGTGAGAAGATTTAATCTCCCTATTCTAAGTAGTATTCCTCATTTTTACAAGAAATAAGGTTAGCGTAATCTTTTTCTTGTCCCTTATCTATGAGAGCAATTAATATTAAAAGTAATAATCACCCATAATACAAACAGTTAGGAAAACATCTCATGAAGTGATAATATTAGGGGTTAATTTAGTCACCTCAATAAAGAAATTAATAGATAATTGAAATTACTGTTTTTAATTATTTTATGTATTATTTCAATATATCATTAACTCGTTGGGTGTGTGAAAGTAAACAGCTACCGTAGATATAAGTTTCCTGGGTAATTTCTTAGGTGAATCGAGAAGGAATCTCCATTCTCTGATATTCTAAACTGCGTAATGTTACTTACCACTCATCCGTACGAGTTCATCCATGGGCGTGCCATGTGTGTGACAGGTGACTGCACAACTTCTGCAGAAGGGAAAAATTGGAAATAGTTCAAGTAAACAATCACAGAGGGGGCCAATGGCAAAGCCAAAATAAGCAAACAGTGTAACTTATAAACACTTGGCAGTTTACAATATATCTTTCGTTGTGTTCGTATTATTGGCGTATTTCCATGACGCCTTATTGCTCGTTCTTCCGTGTTGTAAATAATTCTTAAAATAAAACGTCAGTCATACAAAGTGGGGCGACTCCTTTGCATTCTGTATCGACTGAATTTTTCTTTTTCTAGTTCTATTGAAGAAGAGAAAAAGGAGGAACATATCTAGCACTTAACGAGGCTTGGAAGTGTGCAGGTACCATTCCCTCATTAACCTCACACACCTAATGATTTACTCACTCACTTTGTTGAATTAATAGGGGATATCAATCGCGGCAGCGGGGTCGCTGCATTTCATTAGCCTGTTGGAGAAAAGTGTCAATTCTGACTCAAAATATTACGGTCTAATGCCCTTCCTAACAACAACCCTCTCTACAGATCTAAGTTTGGTACCGGCTCTGAGCTGAGATGGCTTGTTCAACCAGAAAAATCTCTCTCTCTCTCTCTCTCTCTCTCTCTCTCTCTCTCTGAGTTGAGATTATTTTCCCCTGTGGATCTCTCTCTCTTTCTCTCTGAGTTGAGTTGATTTTCCCCTTCTCTCTCTCTCTCTCTCTCTCTCTCTCTCTCTCTCTCTCTCTCTCTCTCTCTCTCTCTCTCTGAATTGAGATGATTTTCCCACGTGGATCTATCTCTCTCTCTCTCTCTAATTTACATAACTTCAAAAATATACCATAATAACTATGTCCAATGTTATTTTGTGATTAAAATGCACAAAATTTCTCTCCATTTGAAGCATAATTTAAATGAATCTTATTTGTTGATCTTATTTATTTAGTTTGATAATGTTCGATATTCTTCTTTCATTTTAGTCATTATCATTACAATCATTGTCATCATCATCACAATTAATTATTAGCTCCCTCGTTATCACCATTTATTATTGTGTTCGTAAAAGTATGTCAACAATAATCGAGTAAACTTCATAATGACGTTCAACTTCATTATAAATTTCATTACCATCGTCATCACAATTATTGTTGGCTTCATTATCATCAACGTCATTATTTTTACAGTTATCATTATCAACAGTGAGTTCGTCAAATGACTGGTGACTTTATTTATTAATTATCAAGTTTATAACATATTTTTCTTCATAATCATCATCATTATAATGGCCGTAGTGATTGTCAACAACAGTTAATTGCCTCATTATTTTTTCTGATTATCAATTTCATTATCATCATCACAATTATCATTGTTGTCGCTGTCATAAGCAATCACAAAATGCCTTGTACTTGTCTTACTTATCAACTTCATTATCACTTATTGCTAGCATCCATCCCCCTTATCACCATCATTTGTGTTGAAGTAATAATTATCAACAACTCTTTTTCGCGTTTTATGTGTCACTATTAGTCCCCATATGGGAGTGGCAGGGACAGATTAAAGCTGGATACCATTCCTATTGCTCCGCCGTGGGCTAAAACGCAGGTTCGTCACCTCCCGAGTCGATCATTCTACCGCTATGCTACGGCAGTCCTCAAGCATCATCAACAATGATTAAGTTAAATTCCTGAGAATTTTTTTTAATTAATACCATCATTTGCATATTAATTTCATATTCTTCACTGTAAGAAACCCCAAACCCCTAGGGTTACCCCTCTCCACCCACCTCTTCTAATTGAAACCCAATATAGAACCTCCCCCCCCCACTCACATAGGAGTGGTCTCATATTCTGTAACCTAATTCGGTTTCCTATCAGCTGGGTTTCAATTGCCATGATGTTAGTTTTCGAGTTTTAATTTCTATTAAATTTGAAAGAATTTAATTTCCAGTTTTCACCAGTTATTCTCAAAGAACCTTAAACAAAAAGAAAAAAGCACAATGACGAGTAAACAAATAAATAAACAAATAAATAATCGAAAAGTAAAAAGAATATGAGTACACTATGTATATGAACCAATAATAATAATAATAATAATAATAATAATAATAATAATAATAATAATTATAATTATGATTAATAATAACTTTATAACGAGTACCTATAGAGAAGCATGAAATTTACTGTGGTCAGAGCCATGATCTTGCATGACACAGGAGGTTTAAAAGGACACGTCCCTTTGTTACCCCCCCCCCCCGCCCTACAGCTCTATCAGATGCTAGAACATGAAGAAGAATTATTCTTTTCATCCTGCCTCTCTCTCTCTCTCTCTCTCTCTCTCTCTCTCTCTCTCTCTCTCTCTCTCTCTCTCTCTCTCTCCTCTCTCTCTCTCTCTCTCTCTTTCTCTCTCTCTTTTTTTAATTCTTTCTTTCTCACACTCTTTTTTCTCTCGCTTACTATAGATACATCTACATGTGTATATGATATGATATGATATATATATTATATATATATATATATAATATATTATATATATATATATATATATATATATAGAGAGAGATAGAGAGAGAGAGAGAGAGAGAGAGAGAGAGAGAGAGAGAGAGAGAGAGAGAGAGAGAGAGATCAATAAAAAGTAATTGGAAAATTACCTTTTTTTATTGGAGGCAGATGTGTGTACTTCCACGAGTGGCAGAAATGACATAATTTTATCACTTTCTTTTCTTTATTGCATTATAACAATAATATTAAGAAAATGTAAATAAAATATAGAATTAAGAAGAAGAAGAAGAAGAAGAAAAGAGGAAGATGAAGAAGAAGAAGAAGAAAGCCAGGTAAAGCATTAAACACAACTCCACTTGCTATATAATCTCCATATTAATGTAGTATACGTACGTACGTACCAACCTACCTACTTACTTACTTACTTACTTACTTACTTACTTACTTACTTACTTACTTACTTACTACCTACCTACATACATACATACATACATATATATATATATACATACATACATACATGTACAATGACCCACAGTAAAGGGGTGGCCAAGGTAAAGCACGCAACTTTTTACCAAAGATTCATTCACATCATCCTTCACATTTTAGTTTAAAAAACTAATTCTACTTAAATATGAAACCTTTGATAAAATTGTTAGCTTGCTCAATAAAAATTCCCAAAACAGGTTGTTCTCTCACTGATATACAAATTTTACAATAATTAAAATGTTATTTTGAAGGTGACTGTACTGTACTTGATTTGTAAAACTGCAATTTATGGAGGGGGGGGTTAGACTTTATTATATAGATTTCCTTATGTTCACAAGATGCCTCTAGAATGTTGGCATTTTTAAGAAAAAATACGTGAAGCTAAGATATTTCCTATACGATTTACATAGTTGGCACTGTGAAGGGAAAGTTATAATAAACTAAAGTGGGGTTTACACGTTCAAACGGTTCGTCGAACGCGGTTCGACAGACAAGTGTTTGAAGTGATGTTCGAACGTGTTCGACGAACCGTTTGACCGTGTAAACCGCCCTTTAGCGTTCCTATTACATAATCACTGAAAATGCTGGCACTATGAAGATTAAATACGGCAAACTACGAGATTCTGTTACATAACCATTGAGATTGCTGACAGGCAACGTGAAAACAAGCCTTAAATTTCAGGATTCTATAGAAAGATTGAGACTACTGAACACTGACGGAAAAAAATACACTAATAATTCCTGTATTATAAAATCATTGAAAATACTAGAACGTGAAAAAGATATACATTAAACAATGGAATTCCGTTATAAAACTATAAAGTAAGATGGCATTGGCAGATCATAGAAAATGCGGAGAAATAAATACATTAAACTATGAGATTCTAACATAAAACCATTGAGAATGCTGGTGGCATTGTGAACCAAATATGGATTAAACTATGAGATTCTACCATAAAATCATCGAGACTGCTGGCACTGTGAAGCAAACATGCATTAAGCTAAGAGATAATTTTATGAAATCTTCATATGGTTAGCAATAACAGTGTTCTTTGTCTCTTTGACAGGTGATGTCCTCCCGTGGTCACCTGTGATGTGAAATGCTGGTCGCCTGTGGCACTGAATATATACTTTAGCTTCAACACATTCAGAATACTCATTGACAAAAATCCAGCCTCTGAGGAACAGGACAGATCAACTCGGTGACAGTCCCAGCCCCGGATCAATGGAGAGGGTTGGCGCCAGGAAGGGCATTCGGCCGTCATACTCAAGAGCTATATGCGAACCCTAGTTTCCAAGAGACTAGGAAGAAAAAGCGTCCCCATATGAAAATGTGAAAAGTTGATGATAAAGAAAGATGAAGAATATTTTGATGATAATATAATATTGGGTATCAATATCGCTGATATAATGGGAATTAACAATACTACGCATGCCC